>JAQQRF010000563.1:0-64002 GCA_030523145.1 Trissolcus brochymenae
GTGTAGGATATATAGAAATACACTCGGATGTAAAATATTTCGGATTATCTGTAAATACATTGACTAAAACGCTTGTTAAAAAAGGAATAAATAAAGTGAATATGGGTGCGTAAAAGAGCCAAGAAATGTCCGACGAAGGAATCGAGGATCGCGCTTAAGAATAGGCGAGTTACTCAAATGGCACGAAATGGGTGGCCAGACGGGAGTTAAGAGGGGCCTTAGTAGAGCAGGAAGAAGAAGACGAAGAAGAAGAGAGACGTCGCCGGGGAGCGGGAGAGTGGGTAGGTGAGAGAGTGAACTGGCGAAATGGACGAGTCTTGTTGGGGGTTGAAAGGGCCGGGCGAGAGGGTAAATCTTAAATAAAGTGATATGGAGTGCTTTCGTATAAAAGCTCCATTTCCAGTGCTTCTTCGACGGATAGCTCCGATGCGACCCTGTACGCGGCATTAAAACGAATTCGTACGAATTGTAGCGACGCTTTTATTCCTGCTTTGGTATTTTTTTTTTGCATTATCTAATACTAAAAATATCCCTTTTTTCGCTGGTATTACCATTTAACGAGAAAAGTGCCCGTAAAAGTAAACATTATTGTCATATAAAATATATATCATTCGCTATATTCCATTTCTAGGCGATATATACATATATATTTATTTCATTTATCCATTCTTCAAACTAGAGACTTTCAATTATTCTATATTCTGAGATTGCAACATTTTTATACATCAAAATCCTACACGTGAACCTTGTGTGATAACAATACTTTGATGCAATTTCGATTTGAATTTTCCTATTGTGTTGACCGAATGATGGTTCAATCATGTTTGAATATTGTTCATTAAACCGATAGATACTAATGATAAGCCGTGTACAAGGACGTAAATTGTTGAGTGTCATTTAAGAAGCGACGTTTCGAGAAAACCGCGTGTAACGAGCGATGACGAAAGTTGTCGCAGGTTTTTTTTGTGTAGCTGCGCGTTGCGTACCCAACATCTTGAGAGTCGATTACAATCCATAGACGTCGATATCATACATATTCATTGGAATACGTTCATTTGATTAACTCGACAATCGCGATGGGAGACAATTGCGCATAATTGTGAATGTACAGAGCGCATATATATATATATATATACACACATAGAGCTTTGGCAGTTGTAGTACACACTCAATAACAAGGTGATTAGACACTAACACCATTATTTATTTTTGCAAGCCGTTGATTATGATTGATCGATAAAATATATGCGGCTAATGAATGGCGATAAATTCCGAATGCCAACGGACGTGTCTAGAGTGAACAATTCACACTGCACTTGCAAAGTTTCGTAAAAAGTCCCGCGGGTATTTGATTTTAAGATACATTGAATCAACTTGGGTGTGGAGAAAAAAATTTTGACTCATCGCGCGCGGTATAAAAGTTTTCGCGCGCGCCGAGAATCGTTCGCGAATCCGGAATCACATTGTGAATCCATTTTCGAAGTGGACGGGTTTTAGTTGAAATAATTGGATTTTTTCTTTCGACATTCATATGCATTCCGAAATTGATTGAAAATTTTTTTGTTTATTCTATGAATCACGACTCGAGTTCGGGTATTGGCAAATGAATCAAAATTCGATTCAATTTGCCACATCCCCGGAAGATTTTGATTCACGAAAAAACTTACAAAGATTGGCCATTTAAAAAGTGTGGGCTCCACTTTATCGCATGCCGAATAAAGTGTTTCGCTTTTTGTTCAAATACGTATAAGATAGCTCTCGGCATAATATATAATGCAGACATTAAACTCGTTATTCTTGTTGAGCGCAACTTTCAGAGGTCAAAGGTTGCTGAGTCCGGTCAACTTGTGAGAACCCGTCGATCCAGTTCGCTCGTGAGATCGAGCGTCGCCGACGCGACCTTAAAATTGTGGCATCATTAAGTGCGAGATGGCCGTTGTATAAATTATACATACCCCGACACTTTTTCTATCGGGATAAATAATTCATTTCATTATCGACGCTCGATTTGGTTACAAAATGCCACTCGTTTGCTCCGGCATGATGAATTAGCATGGCTGAGGTGTGACTCCGTTTCCTTTTCCAAGAACGGCCGATTACCCTCGAGATGTTTTCTTTCCTCAACCCCGCTGTTAACCTTCGCTTCGCCCCCTTTAGCTGCAACCAGGTTTTATCGGGTGTCGCCGCGGGTTATCGTCGTGACTGCTGTTATACGGAAAACGAAAAGGTGTGAGCGAGACGGCGCAAGATAGAAGTGAGGCTGCCACCACCTGTTGGCAGGACAGCGTCTTAACCTCCAATGTTGCTCTTACCTCCTTTCTTACGGCCATCTCTGTCCAACCGACGCTTGTCCTCTCACTCCCCCGCTGTTCAAGGTCCGTCGCGCTCTCTGTCTCTCTAATTCCTCATTTTTCATTCTCCGTCGTTTCCGCTGTTGCTTTGTAGCGTTTTGCGGTCGTCTTAATTTATCCGCACCTCCAAAACTGGAGACGATCGCTTTACAATGAAGTCATCGGGTCAGACTAACACGTGGATCGTCAAACGCTGAGAAGGGTTCAACAACAAAGGCTTGAATTACGTTCTCAGAATTCAAAATTAATTGATTACCAGTATCCTGTTCGCGTGTTTTCATTTAATTTGTATTCTTCCCGTTTGTGCACCTAATTTTATCAAGTTTTTTTCTCCCTTTCTCATTCTCGTGGCCCAGCTTATTCTACTATGATTAGAATTAAATTGAACGTTTTCATCAAGACGATTCCATGAATTCTGATGTACAGATTTTAATACCTCCTCTGTTGCAAGCTTCGAAATTCGACTTCCCAATAGACATCGGTGTTTTTTTTTCTTTCACCTTTTAACGATAAATAGAAAAAATGTCAAACTTTCTATAAATCATAATTGAAACAACCATAGCCTATTCACTACCATTTGAGATTCAGTCTTATCCAATTTAATCAGCAATCAATCATTTTCGGACACCTTTTCATTTCTCATCGTTTCTTCATTTCATTAAATAATCTCCATTCCATCAATTATTTATCTTTTCTATCGTTTGCGGTTGGAACGTAACATCTTCTCATCAAAAATTTGAGACGATCGCTCTATGATGAAATCACAGAGGGTTCATTCTTAACTTGATCATCGCTAAAATAAGGATCGGCGATAAAAAAGATGAAATAATAACAATAACAGCAACAATTTACATTCTGGGAATTCCACTTTAATTGACGTTCTATAAGCGAGCTGATTGGACAAACGATAGTTAGAAGTTATAATGATCATTTGTTGTTCTTTCCGACACCGTAGTGCATAAAGAATATTTATGTTTGTATATCTGCCAGTCATGGTTGGCAACGAGAGTTCACTGTGGGTGGGATCGCTTCTTTACATATTTTCTCCGACGTTTAACCCTTCTTATTATGATTCTAACTGTTATTCAAACATTTCGCTGATTAAAAGTGTCGAGGAGGAGATGAGATTGTTGATTTATGGGGATAGAATTGAGTCTGATTCGGACCCCATACTAATTACACATATCTAAAGCGCGCACAACTTTTTCGGGTAAAAAAATTCGATGCCACAATACGAGGAGACATCGGGCCTTTTCCATTTTTTTTTCTTTTTTGCAGCAGCTGTCGATTCGATTATTGGCTCTGCGGTTTCAAAAGCACGGGACACTCACTCGAATTTGTATGGCGCTCCGTTCCACAAGACGCAGTCATTCGACAACGAGTGCCGTTTGCATTAGCGATGCACTCGTGGGTGTACCCACGGTCAATCTGACAATAACGCCGATCTATTCTCCAACGAAGAATGAGAGACAAAGATTTTTCGACAGCCTGGCACACACTATCCCATGGTGGGTCTGTGGATTCCAGCTTGCCTGTCCCATTCGTAAGCATCCGACTGGAAGTCCCATTTCTTGCGTCGACCGAGCTCATTCCTCATCTGAAATTTGATTCCTAACGGTTCTTTCGAGGCACCGCGATCTACTACTCATCTTTTCATTCGATCAAAAGAAACAGGACCTAGTTGTTCCAAGACTTTGTCCCGACAAAATTGCACGGTGTCAAAACATATCCGCAAACTTCCAATGATTGATTTTAATATTTTGCCTCAACAATTTTCCACTCATTAAACAAGAATACGACTGTACTAAAACTTTCAACATAAACAAAACGAACTCGACTTGTTTTTTTGCTAACCTAATGTCAGACGGTATGACTTGTTTTTTTTTTTTTTCGGAATTCATTTGTTCGTTTGGTTGATTGAAATTCTTTTGTGAGAAAGTAATTTGCGCCGTTATTGTTTGGTATTTGCACCGTATTAAGAGGGTTATTTCATGATTGAGATATAAATCTAGCGTGGTGTCGTTTCTTGTCGGACTCGTGTTTCCTCATATTGCGATTTTCACGGCGGTGAAACAAATGTAGAGCAATGAAAGTGTCCGTGAAGTCGCAGCGCAGGTGTTTCATGATCCTTGAGCACGGCGAACGTGGGTCTAACGACTATTTTATGAGCCACCTGGACACCTCGTAATCGCGCAGACGTTCTGGCAGCATGCATTCTTCCGATGGCATTCAGTGGGCCAGAAAAAAAGAAGAAGCTATATAAATGATTCCACGAAATTAAATAAAATCTAATATTTCGCCTGCGTCGTGAGATTGTACACGTTAAATGGGATGCTGGGTGTCAGTTATGTGCGAGATGATAAACGCGTACAATGACGATTTTCGAAACAAACCAGTCTTGATGGACTATTATGCTATAAATATTAATGTGTTTTTGGCTTTTATTAACTCTCATTATTTTTTGTTCTTTGTTGCAGGTAAGATGATCAAGCGTGATGATTTACCACGAACCCCTTGCAATTGTGAAAGTAAGATTAAAACAGTTTATGATATCGTTCTCTTTTTCGTTTAAACATCTTTCGCATTAGCATATTAATGGAAAACCCAAAGACAATTTATTTGCGTGATAGAGTCCGAAAGACGATTTCTGCGAATAAATATGTATACGTATATCTGGAAAACGCCATTTCGTGTCCTGGGAAAAAAGAAAATAAGCAGTGCCATTACCCGAGTTTGGAGAAATCGTAAAGTTGAACCATGAAAATTCCAATGAATCATTTTTACCGCCACTTTCGGTTTCCTCCAAAGTATTCACAGATGGCAATTAAGAGACCTCCATGCAGTATTTTTTTATTATACTTTTTCCCCCATTTCCGCAATTACCGTTTGTTTTTTTGTTGTTTTTTTTTTTTTTTTTTTTTTTTTTTTTTTTTTTTTTTTTTTTTTTTTTTTTTTAATTTTTTTTTTTTTTTTTTTTTTTTTTTTAAAAATATGTTATCTAACCTCTGGCTAGCTATTTCTTATTCTAATTATTGCTTTACTTGATTCGCTTGCAACAACATGATCATAAATCGAATTGTTCGGCCGTGCTATAATAACGTATATTCATCTTTATTAGATCATTTCCGATCTCGCATATCCTTTTAATTAAACACATTCGACGAAATATCGCCGTGTCATAATCGTTCAGATTGGTCGGTAATTTCGCCTGAAAACTTGGTAATTGCATCTCAAAATGGATGAACGCGCTAAACGTATTCGAGTATCTTTGACCCCAACTGACAGAATGAAGAATAATGCTCGATTACAAGTTGCAATGCAATCACGATCGTAGATTAGATTGGTCACGGCCTCGGTCATCTCTCTCGTTCGATCTTTCGCTCGCATTCTGGCCTCCTCTGTCCCTCTCTCGCCGTTTCCTTTTCTCCGGTGGCCATCCTCCTTGTTTCAGGATGAAATGAAAAGCAACCACAACCGCTGGTGCAACGGAATGTCGTTCGTTAGTTGGCAAGATTCACGCCGCGACCCGCGATAAAGAGAAGAGAAATAAATGTGAACCTATTGAGTACTGCGAGATTTTGGCAGTTCCGTTTACATCGTTTGTCAGCATCAGATCGCTCAATTGGAATAAGCCAATTTTCCAACCGATTTCTTATATCTGCTCGGCTTGATCGCGCCTATCGCCGCGGGGTGCTTCACTTCGCACATAAGATTGTCCCTTCAATTTCGAATTCACAATAAACTCAATAAATCCTGATTCGTCAATTATATATTATAGACTCTACGGAATGAATCTCACTCTTCAGAGATATGAAATATGCTGACAATATAATGCTGGTAGTCTCACAATTACTCCAACTCTCTCTAATAAGTCTAGCTAATTTTTATCCCACTAAAAACGTGAAATGTTTGTTTGTTCTTTTCAATTTTCCGAGTTTAAATTGATTTTTCAAGAAAACACGCTTTGTTTATTAATTTATAGCTCGATCGCGGAAAACAATGATTCATTCTTTTTTCCTCCCTTTTTTTTCATTTCAGCGCATGTCACGTGTCAACGCGAATAAGTGTCACGAAATCAGCCTTCGCATAGCCAGCCCACACATTCATCACGCTTCAATTTTTCGAAACACACACTCTCTGCATCGTGACTCGTATCATTTAATCAATATCCATATTAAGTCACCAGCGCCACCCGTATACTGGTCATTAGAGAAGTGACACGAACCGCTGTTGCACGGATACAAATATCGCGCTGAATGCACCACGTGTGGGATAGTCGAACGCGGAAAACACACACCGTGAGCGCCCACTCGGAGAAAGTCTTGGTAATTGATTCCATGCACTTACTTGCATCTCGCGTAAAAGATCTCGCTCCACGATTGCGTTCAACGTTCACCAGCGCCTTTCAATCGATGTTTTGTTTTGTTACAAATTTGTATCATTCTAACTGATTGTTCTCTTCTGCAACAACCACTCATTGAATCTGAAAAACATAAAAATTCCTTGTTACGCAACTTGAAGCAACAATATCATTAGTACAAATCCGAGATACAAATTTTATTTTCAAATAAACATTGTTCATATCATATAGTAAAACATCTCAATTCAAGACACTTGTTTTTACAGAACGATTGAAAAATTTTGTTTTTATTTGTTAACCAAGTTATGTACCGGGGTCAACTACAATAAAACAAACAAAACGAATGAAAAATATTGCAAAACAGAGTGTAAAAACACTTGAAAATTTGTCACGAGCTAAAGTTGACAATTATATTGTCGCGCAGTGGTTAGAATCGATGAAAGCTATACTGTATTGGCGTCGGTGTCGAAATTGGCAAGTGATGGCGGAGCAACGAGGATCTCAATGGAACGTTAACAAAGTTACGAGGCGTTATAACCAGCACTCGCTGTCTCACACTAAACGCATGTCATCGTGCGTAACGACCGATTACGCGCGAAGAGCGTCATCATCAGCGAACAGAACGATGACGCAGCATTGTTACGCCTAACCGCGGCGGATCGTTATTAAATTATACACGTGAGCCCATAACCGAATAATCATTACATCTCGCTAACGAAGCGCAAGCGTTTAAACTATATATCTACGGAGAGCACACATCGTGCCGCAAAAAGCCTTTCGGAGACACCGTGTCGCTCGCTCGATTTCGTTTGATTAATCATTATTTAAACAACATTATTTATCCGCATCACGATTATACTTCTGTTATATGCCAATTCATTCGTTTCTTTGTTCGTGTTCAATTTGATGCCGCTCAAATTTAACTGATTAATGTAAATCAATTACGAAAGCATTAATCGGATCGCAACTTAACGAGTTTCTTTATTGCATTTGCGTTCGTTTGGGCGATTATTTTTCATGAAAATTCAATCGTGCGAGCATTCTTCAAAACAGGAAATCCAATTGCGCTAAACACAATTCACTAATTGAGCGGCAATGTTCTGTCACTATTCGTTTTATCATAAAACCATGAAACTGACTTTTTTTAAAGAACATCCGAAGACGAAGGAGGAAGAACAAAAAAAAACAGCGACCAAATCTGGCGAGCAACAAGTGTACTGAGTCTATTTAATCCGGGATATCTTTGACCTCGACTAAAACCGAGAATCGCGCTCACGTCCAATAGTAATATTCGCGATTACCTAAAAAGCTTACTCGGATCGGATTTTTGCAATCTCCTTTCCTTCCCCGAAGCGAAAAAATTACCATCAAATCATTCGATCCTTTCACTATTTTTTCTCGATTGTCAAAAAAATTTTTACACTTTTTCATTTTATTAGTCGATGCAATATTAATTCATATTGTGTTGCATAATCAGAAATCGCGACAACATTTCCCGTTCAACGTTTGATCTTTTTTTTCCTCGATTTCCATAAACCGGAATAATGTACACTTTTTTCAAGATATAAATTAATTAAGGAAGGAAATAAGAACCCGTTAAATCATTTGAAACGCGTTGCTAAGTGTAATGACGAGAAAAAACTCATCGAAGCGTTTTCGTGGGAAAAGATTAATTAACGGTAGCGATTCGATCAGAGTCGAAATCGGTAATGATGAATGACTGGTTAAACGGAATCCTTGGAGATTTGATCTCGGCAAGGTACTTTCCTGCGGAATTAATTAAGCTATGCACGTTATTTAGACGCGTTTGATATCGCGGTCACCGAATCATCGCGCAAACATAACAGTGAGAGACAAAGTGGCGGAATCTGTCAACAATTTTTATCACACCCTCTCTCTACTTTTGCGCTGGCTTCCATTAGAATATTAATGCGAATTGATGCACGCGTGTCATTACCGTAATGAGTCGTTGGACCTGTCGACGAGCACCGCGGATACAGGTAGATACAAAGTGTCGGGGCTGAAAGCAATCACGAAATTGCAGGTTTCTCCCCGAATTTAAGTACACGCCAGCGCGTATTATTCACACGTAATGCGCTCGCGTAACGATACGCGACGAGGCGACGCAAATGGCTTTTCAACTTTATTAGAGCAATTAGGAAAATGTTACTTCAATCTCTCGTTAAGTGTCGGATAATGAATGATGAAACCACTCTGGAGTACACTGCACTCTGATAAAATAATGCCTCCGGTTTCGTAAGATTAATAAAACGATATGCGCTTTGGTTATTGGTTAAGCGACCACCATCAAGTCTGCACAAATGCGTCTGATAAATACTACAGGAAACGCTTCGGTAATTGCACCCGCTGCGTCCGCGCTGTCTTTCTGTACTTCTGATGAGTTTTTTCGTGTAATTTTTAATCTTTCATCCATTCATTGTCACAACTCGTGCTGCGAAACTAAGGTTTTGTCGATAATGTGTCTTTCTTATAATTCTACACGGAACGGATAAAAAAATTCATCATGCAGCATTCGTAAATTCAAAATGTTTTCTTAAGTAATTTGTGAAGCCTGATGGTTTTAGTTATAAAATTGTTTAATTTCAGACTTTTCTGTCAATGGATATTTTTCGGATTGAAAATAGCAGGAAAAAAAATATAGAAATAAAATCTATATGTTTTAGCAATGTTCAAAATTGACTGAACGTGATGGTGTTAATTGATATCGAAGTGGCGGTTTTTAAACGACGCGGACAGAAATTGAGACGAAGAAGATTACACGTTTTACAAACAGGATGATCCCATTGTTGCCGGTCACGTTTAGGACAACAGCACGCGTATTGTTTGAAGACAGACGATTTATAGCCGTCTCTTGGCTGCGCGAGATGTCTGTGAGAAAACACAACTAAGAGAGTGATCAGTTCCGAAGAAAGGATTTTATTGCATTCCGGGCCTCTCGATGTCTCCCGGTCCCGCACTTGATGTTTCGTAAAACTCAACGATTGCCATTGTGAGCGTTTAAATAGACGAGAAAATACTCCTCCACCACACTAATCGACTGTAATCTCACTTTCTGCGAAATGCTATCTCACCGCATCGACTCCATTTTTTCTCATTGAAATCTTTATTATCGAAAAGCCCCATCATTATTGGCTCACAGAGATAATGAGAAAAAAAAGGTGATTAAATGTTTTGAAAAAGACGAAGCCAATTTTTCATAAAACAAAAGCATTTCAAAAATAATTCTTCAACGGAAAAATGAAGAATGTCAATGATAAATATTTGAATTCGCGATGTTTCTGTCGTCGAACGACATCAGAAACAGACATTTGATTGCAGGGGGATTTGAGGCACTTAATAAACGTTTAATTGATATCACAATATATCTTTTTTTTACGAGTTCGTGACTTATCGCAGTGTAGTAATAGGTTGCATACAGACGAGTATAAAAAGCGAACGATGGAAAATTAGTTTTATACGGTGAAATTTAATAGGATCGCACTTGCTTTATATAGGCTGCGCCGTAATTCAAACAATAAATTAGCCACGGGCATTATTATCGTTCCACGTCCGTGAAGCCACAAGAGAGATTCGCCCCTTCAAGCTATAACGAGTGCGCCAAGTACAGAGGGTAAGTAGTCATGGGGTGAGCATCGTTACTTCAAATTCTTATGGAAGCATTCGCGAAAGTCCCTCTGAGAATCTGACCGGAAACAATTTGCCGTCCGCTCGTAGTATGCACAAAAAGCTGCATTATTATCTTCCCTTGTTTACCTTTTCGTCAGTCACCAAGCTCCTTTGCTGAATTCACAATCGTCCATGTTCGCGTCTTCAAAATAAAACATAAACAATCGAATTTTGCGAGGTCAAACTCATTTTAAATATAATCTCCAGATGTTATTTTTGTCTCTCGAGAGATGTATCATCTATCGTGGCCAACAATTTTATTGTTGGCCACGATATTTAAATTTACAAAAGAATGAAATTTCACCCGATTATAATCAGGACGGCCATTTTTGACTCTCTTATTATTTGCACATTGTTAGATTTCATTTATATTCGGATTGCACACACATTATATCGACACAAAAAGTAAACAAATACATGGCTGCTGAATAGACTTGAAATTCTTAGCACACACATGTTTCTTTATTGATTTCATGTTCCCGGGGTATTTGTCCTGCAAAAATGCCGATGATATTTGGTGTCGTCATTTCGGTGTCACCTATGACACAATATCCCGCGGCCTGTCATTAATAATGTCCCTCATCATTTTCGTCCTATTCAGTGCTTAGTTCAGGGCACATCACGTCGACCCTCGCTTCTTTCATTTTGTTGTTGTTGTCACGTAGAAAAAAAGTACAGCTTTTCACGCGCGCGCGATGACAAATCCAGTTAATTAACAGACCCACTGTTTGTGTACAATGCGATTTTATGTGCACCGAAGTCTAAGTTTCGATCCGCAGTCAAAATACACGTTTATGCCGCACGAACAATGATGTCGCCTCTCCTCTTCTTGGATAACAGTTCAATCTCGTGTTGCATCGCAGCTGTCGGATAGGGCGTTGCTCTACTAATGCGCTATTATTTCCCGTTTCATAAGCTTCGGCTACGTTTGTATCCCGACGGCCCGCCACGGAATGCGATCCTTGCTTAAATGCAAAAGGAAATTTATCTAATCGAAATCTAGATACGTTCTGTAATCTCGGGATGAATTATTGAACACGATTGTTTTTGATTATGGTAATTGAACATCTCATTGAACACTTCCTCTGGTGTATCGACATGCCTGCTCGGAATTTATAAAACCTGCGTGATCGCACGATGCTCAAATTTGATTGGATGAAAATAAAATTAGACGTGAAACTTGTCGATAAAAATAAAGTTGAGCGAAATATTTTGCCAGGAGAAGATATGTATTTGCGAATCGGGGAACCTCAATTATAGCGCTATCATAAAAACTTGTCATTCTGATTGTACATGACGTTGTTGCACACGAAAAATTAGCAATTAAGTTAAGTAACAGAAGGTATGAGGGAATATTCATCTGTGTGAGAATCTGTTCATGTTTCATTGCTTCCGAATGAGCGTGCGTACAACACACGTAAATATATGGCGAACTTAAGCTGAGAACCAACAAATGTTAGAGCGAATAAGAAGCCCGTCATGGTGGATTGCACTTTGTGAAAAGGTTCCGTCTCCTCTCGTTACTTCGACAAGCAGGAAAGAGACCACGGCTGGGCGAGCAAGACCGACTGTTATGAACAGACGACGCCACGACGCGGCGGCGCGAGCAACGCTTCCTCACGTACCCAGATCTGAACATCACTTTTCGCATTCGACCTTTGCGAATCCTGATAAACGATGGATCGTTTGTCGTGATTAAATGAACACTACACCCGATGACCAATCTTTCTTTTTCTTTTTTATTCAAACGTATCAATTTTAACCAAAAATAAATGAATCAAAGTTGGGAATGGGACGTAAAAATGTAAACACTATGTCATGCGATTGAAATTTAATACAGTGTGAATTTCTTTTTTTTTTTTTTTTTTTTTTTAATCGAGTTTGAAACTGATCTAATTAAATGAGAGTGATATCCATAAGATAATATTTTAACTCTAATTCTTTAGTCTATTATTGTGTGACTTATTACAACTAAAACTGAATTTGATTTACGTTTCATTGTGAAGCTGCAAACAATTTGTATAATAGAACTTTCTTTCAAATTAATTGGATGATGTTGTCGAGAACTTTAATTGAGTCTAAAGCACGCGTTATGAGAATGTTTTTATAATGTATACCATTAGTTGGTAATTTAAATACATTATATTGCGTCATAATTCATCCCAGCAACCAGCAATCTTGATGATGTTGCAATTATGCATTTTGATGCTGCGTTATTCAATTATCCCTAGCTATTTCTAAACTCACTTTCAAATACAATCTTTTTACCATCGTTCAAAATGATTTCGACAAAGGAACTTTTGTAATAAATGTAAAGGTTGCAAATATATAAACAATAAAGATTCCGAACACAAAACTGTTACGTAATTTTATAAACTTTAATTTGATCAAGTTATTCAGAAAATACATTGGCCCAGTTCAATGGGATCGCGAAAGAGCAAAATGGAAGTAGTATAATTTCATCAAATGCGGAATCTCAAATGACGCTGTCGATAATTAATTTTTTTATCATCCCGCACCAATTATGAAGTCTATGTTTCAATTGGAATCATCGCAAAGGTAATTTTTAGAATGCACCAGAGCACGATCAATATTATGTCAATTATGAATTCATTCAATTCAGTTTCAAATGCAGAATTCACAAGTATGTCCTTCAATTATCAAATCATCAATAATTTGAATAATTTTCAACTCGAGTTCTTTCGAAAGTGCTAAATTGAAATGCGATTATGTTATATGCTCTTTTTTTTCAATTCAAAATTGATTATATGTGGGAGGAGAATTCGGTTTATATCAAAATCCCGTATGTCTCTCGTTTCAAAATTACCATACCGCAGGGCAACAGCTGTTCCATCGGAGCTCTGAAAGTCTGATAAACTGTTACAAGTGACACACGATTCAGCCGGTTCCGTGCTCGTCACGTACGGCAAGACGCGCGCGCGAAAATGTGCCATTGTTATATTGCGATTCCGATGGCTTTCGTATTACGAGCCCGGGCGCATCCGCCCTCTCACTTTACCGCGACTTCAATTTCGTGCGCGGATCTGTTTTGTGGGGAACGCGTGGCCATAAATTTGGATAGTGGATTTTGAAGGGATCGTTCGGGCAAGGGCGAGAGTGAAACAAACATCGGCTCGGCCGTATAAGAATACCCGGCGTTGCGGAAAAACACATGCCAAGTTTTTAATCAAATGGCCCGCTTGTAAAAAGGGTGGCAATCTAATATAACGAGCACTTTAGCTGATACGAAAACGCCGCCCGGGCATTTCGCCATAATTAAAAGCCAGACGCAAAGTGTAATCGAAAGTGACTGAAGCGATATTAAAAATTAGACACGACAAGTAATTATGATTGTACGATTCCATTTTGTCGATTGATTTTGCTCTGATAACAAGTAGATTTTTGTTTTCAATATAAATATGTCTATAAACTATACGATAAAAAGCAACTTTCATTTATATGTAAATGAATTTTTAAAATAGATCTATTTTTTGCAAAACGTACAATATAAATTCAAAAACTTACTTTTGATGCTTCGCAGTTGACTGTGAAAGATGACTCCACACTATTTTGGCTCCACTAAAACCTGCAATTTATATAAAGTCATTGTATAGATAATTAATTCAAAGTTTTCTGTATTGATTATACATAAGAAATATAATGCAACAAATTTTGATTGCACATAGTTATAATCAATATTATTTCCCAATATTGTTTTAAGTATTTTGAATTGAAACGAATTTACATTTGGATGCTTTTAACATTTATCAATCACTTTGTCAGATTTTCGACGAATAAAGTATATCTCATTTATTGCATGCGAAACATTGAATATTGATTGCATGACTGAGCCATAAACGGACGTAAAAAGTCTCAATTATTTAAGCAAAGAGTTTCGAATGATTGAATATTACATGAGAATTTAAAACACAACGTAAAACAAGTAACGCTCATGAATAAATTGGCCCGCTTCACGGCCGCTTACAGCAAAAGCGTCGACTTCCATAAGGTTCGAGCGTGATCGTATACACGCTTTTTGACATTTCAATCATTTTCGCGAGTCATTAATTGATGATGATGCCCGAGAGCTTTAATTTATCGAATCTTTTATTAAACCTCTCGCTGCTTTACTTCTGTCAAAAGGTGATACTCTTTGCATACTATATTTTATGGCGTATATTTAATTCATTGCCTAATAGGATTGCTCTTTTTTAATTTCTTTTTTTTTTTTTTTTCGTCAAAATTTTGGAACGTGAATTTGTAGTAAGCAAAATGAGAGTGGCATGAATTTTGTCATCAATTTTTCCTTAATCTGATTTTCATAACAGCGTACTTTTGAGAAGGACGTTTAATCGTGGACTGATTTTGATGAAAATTCAATATGATATCTGAATTGAATCAACAAAGCAAAAGTATCGATTTTTTTTACACGCGGGCAAAGGGAAATAAAAAATATATATCGCGGGGAAATGAAATTAGCCGTCGGTGACAAAGAAGGAAAGGTGCAAATTCCATAAAATTACGCACTAAAATGCGGCGAAGCCAATAACCGAATCGTAATTCTTGGGCTTTACACAAAAGCGAGGTCGGATGTGTAAAGCGACAAGACGGCACACAGTCATGAGCCAGCGGTCGCGTGGAAGAGGGGTGGGCAAGGCGACGACGAGAGTCTGGGGTCGGGGGTTCAGCGCACTTTACTGCGCAAATTAAGGCAAAGTGGCAGTCAGTAATTTTATGTGCCCATCTCAGCTACTGATATTGAATTTCCTTAGTCGCTTAATCCGAATACCCCGAGCACAGGGAGATGAAACTCGCGAGGCGGTGGCACCGATTTCGCGAAATTGGAATCATTATTTTATGAGCTTTCGCCAAATTGAAAGGGACAGCGCACGGGGAGGGTGCGTTTAATTTGCTCAAATTTCTATTTCCAATAATGCACCTGGCTCAATACTCAAGCGTAAAACTTTTTGTGATGACGAGAGCGATTCTACTTTCATTGAAAACTGCACCGCGTTTCAAGAGTCGAAATATTTCTTAAATTTTTAAATCATTCTCCAAGTTTTTAAAAAGTTTTACATTTTTGTTTTCTCTGAAAAGAACATCAATTTTGGTTTTCAAAACTGAAAAATTACGGTCCAAAGATTTCTGTCTGCTGTGATACTTTAACATGCAAACAAAAAATAATTCTTGCACAAAGAAGAATATATTTTATAATACGTAATTCCGGTAAGTCGAAAAAAAAATCTTAAAGAGCAATTACGAAATTGAGAAAACGGGTAATAAAAAATCAGCAGTAAAGCTAACTGTTCGGCCAATCTAGTCAGACTTTTGGCATTTACGACCAATCATCTGACCGCGCGCAGTCTCTTGGGATAGCGCAGATCAGAGTCCACGGATGGAAAATTACTCAGCGATTTCACATCTGAATGGTGTTGTAAAACCACCCTTCAGGGGCTACAGACGAGCGAGCCCCGTTTCGCCTTAACGAGTAACGTCTTACGTCTGCAGCTTATACACGGGTAATTTTTTAATTCCACACCGCTTCGGATAACCTGCAATCAATGCGTCGTAACTTTAACCAAATCTTATACGCACACGGGGCGTCAGATTCGCGGATCGAATAATTCATGAGTCAAGATTTCGGTAATTCCTACGTTATGATTCATAATTACGGGTTTCATTACAATCATTGAATGTTCAAATAAATGCGTTGGCAGAATTGTAAATGTAAAAAGCCTGCTGAAAAAAGTAGGTTTCGGTTCGAGTGAACTCAACAATTAAAAATTGCCATCAGCTAAATTCGAACGCTCAACCTCAACCTCAAACTCTAACCTTAACTTAACTCGCTGAACTTTAACAGTTATAAGAAAAATTTAAGGCGAGACATTAAATTTTGTTAAGTATTTATTTAATTGTAAAATGATAAAAACTCTTGCTGGACAAACTGAAAGACGTTTTACGATAGTCTTTTAGACCATTTTAGAAGTATCCATGCATGTTTTTTTATTTTTTGAATGGGGGATGATTCAACCCCTATATTCGTGCCATTCAATTTCTTATATTTGAATTTTTTCGACCATTTGATTACAGGGTTGGAAATTCACTTCAACCTTCTCTTAAAACGACTTTTTCTTTTAACTTTTTGTCATAGTAACGAAATTGGGTTACATCTTTACATCTAATTTTTTTTTTTTTTTTTTTTTTTTTTTTTTTTTTTTTTTTTTTTTTTTTTTTTTTTTTACTTTTTTTTTGTGTTTTAAAAAAAAAAAAAAGAATTTAATTTATTTTAATTAAATTTATATATTTGATAGACAAACAATGTCAGTTTCTATGTGGATCGAATTGCGAATTCATAACGTATTGAATAAATGATTAGAATAATAATGATAATGATAACAATAAATACCAACTGAGGAAGTAATTCTGGAGAGGTACAAAGGTGCATGGCAATGAATGCACGGACTGTTTAATGGAATAATTAAGGGTCCTCGTGGAGCAGCTGATGCCTTTGGTTGGCTCATATGTGTACCCGATGTCATCCTAGCCACGAGAGCGTTCGCGTCGATAAAAGAGAAGCGCGCGTGACCTTCACATACTTGCTTGGCAGTGTGCGTGCGAGTGTAACTGCGCTCGCTCGGGGTTCGCATTGTCGCCTCGTGGGGTTCGCATTTACAATGGGGGAGGAAATGGGGAGCACACAGTAGAGCTAACGGAATTAATGCATTTGCCAAAAGTGGCCCCTGGTTTACCAAGGAGAAGAAAAGCCCAGGGTTGTATAATTATTATTTTAGAACATACGTTCATTTCCGGGTCACGGTAAACAATTGACATTTTGAACAAATGAAATGACTTAATTGTTCTTGCTCCAACCCCAATTCCATCTTAAAACATTCACAACATTCAAAAATAAAGATCATTGATCCAAGAAAATAATTTTTGAAGGAAATATAAACGCCTTAAATGAAAAAGACAAGGTAAAAGAACGTCCAGGCTTAATATGAGAATACATTTTAACGAAGCTGATTTTTCGCAGTTATGTAATGGTACATTAATTAAAATCCATGCGTCAAAGCAGCGTGTTGATTGTCACGTTCAGATAAATCGTAGATGCTATAATGAAAGTCTCATATGCGAGGACATATTAGCACAAATCGAATTGATGCTTGGAACACACACGATTGTGTGCGTCCATGAAGACAGTTGGCTGACAGCCCTGAGATTTCAGGTTGAATGGTGTTTTGCGATGAGAAAGCGTCGCTTCGTTATTTCGTGTACGGTACAGAGCAACGTGGTTGCATTTTATATGCCAAATTGGACTGTTAACAGAGAGAAAGCGCACGGCTGGTATACAACCGCGACGGCGTGTGTTCCGAACTCATCCCTCTCAGATAGTGTGCAGGCGTGTTCTTTTGAAAGTGGAGACAAGTGGATTCTGCGTCGCCACCGCAACGAAGGAAACTCTGCTAATGACTAAACTTGCTAATTTCGGCCAATTAGAGCCACCCGTAACCACACTCAAGCTCTGTGTTCTGTGTCTAATATGCGTCGCATTTACCTTGACCGATAGATGCACCGTTTGAAATTCTTGGTTCGCGCCGCAATGCGAACAGAACCTGACGAAATTAACGAACATCCACGTGTGCTAACTTGCAAATTTGCACGTGAACTTTGCAAACTTTGATGCCCAGAGCGTGCATTATCAAATATCCAATCACGCTGTTTGTCGTTACAAAGACCATTACGTGCTCAGCTAAATCGAATTGCGGTTCTCCATCCGTTGTTCCAAACCGAGAGAGGGCAATCGGAAAAAGACAATTCCATTAATTCTTCGTCCTTATCAACGGTTTGAGGGGAACTCGAAGATGACACATCGACCAAGAGAGGGAGAATATTGAGAACTATTGAGTGTTGCGGTTGAAGTAACAAGCTGCCACGTGCGGATATTTATGAGGGCCGGGAAGGTCGGGTTGCGTGTGTGTGTGTGTGTGTCAGGTTTTGAGATGCTAGTTTCCTATTCTCGTCTTGCGAACAATGTCATAGTCATTTGGTAGGAAAAAAATTTCGCGACCCAGCTTGAACTGTACAGAAAACTCATTTTTGTAACAGCGGCCAATGTTGTTACAGAGAGAACACAACTCGCACCGTAAATCGCTGGACGGAATTATGGTCTGCGCCAAGCCAAGACGAAGACTAATCGAAAAGGGTGCTGAAATTAGGCCCTTCAAACTTAAATGCTAATTGACCACCGCCCCCGTGTCTGTTGACCGTTTATTACGCAATCGTAAAATCTTGTCTTGCGAAATTGCCTGCTATAAGGAACGAAAGCCTTCAATATAGACTGCTTTTTCCCCAAACTTTCAAAAGAGTTGGCTCAAAGGTGCGAATTAGACTCAACGGTCCGTGCTTAATTAAATTCTTATTAAGGCGCGGAGTGTGTTTCGATGTACGTGCACATTTGCGTGCCGCTCGGTAATTATGCAGGGCGTATGGAGACAAATGCGAGTGCATACAGCAAGTCTCCACAGAGGGTACACGTTCACTTCGCGGCATTTCAATTGTATACCATCGGCAGATGATCGTGACACGACATTCGCACGAACACGTTCGTGAACTTTTATCTCATCCATGTCGGGGCTTCTCAAGTATTTCTTTTTTTATTCTAAAAATTTGTACATATTTTATATTGGTTATGTACGTGTGTCAATTTGTCATTAACTGTCTGTCATACATCAACTCAAACTCTGACAAAGTACAATGAAATGTTCTTAAACCATAAAACAGAAATCATTTTCATTTATTCAGATTGAATTGTGTTAATGTATGCTCGATGTCGATGTATTCTTCGCGAGCCGTTCCTTTGATTTTGGCATACCGTAAAATCGTGCGGAATATTGATGGAAAATGTAAATGCAACTATTAGAGCTGAGGACTGAGGGCAAAGTTAAAATAATAGCTGGTAACAAAATGCCCGGTATGTTTAAACTTAAGTCCGGTCAACGGAGAGTGCCAGCCGCTTCTCTTTTTCCTCGTCTTCACTCGGGTGCAATAATATTCCTCCCAAGAATGGTTGCAAGCATTCCGGCACAACTGGCCGGCAACAATAAAATAAAGCATTTGTATCTTGTAATAACGCCTCTTGTTCGGCGCCTCACCCTCTCTGCAAGATTTGCTTTCCGTAATAAAGGCTCGGCTGAGAGTGGAAAGGCACGCAAGTTCGCAAGAGGATGGCAAAGCATCGGAGCAAAAGACGGCGGATCCTGGAAAAAGGGGCATCCTAACAGTGGGATAAAAAAATTGAAGAAATCGGCGCGCGCCCTCCTCGGATAATGATAACTTCGACGGGATAATAAGTGCTCGAACCGAGGCACGCAGAGCACGCTGAAGGACGAGCACTCGGAATAATCTAATTATTGTGCAAAGTGATTATAGTAATTATTGACGAAAGAGGCCTCCTCTCATTCATTGCTTGCGATCCTCTATTACGCTACGCCCCATCGACCTACGGCGAATTGCGTCCAGTTCGACTGTCTGATTCGGAGGATCTGAAACCATGTTCAAGGACCGTTATATTCGATCTGGAACGAAATTGAAACTCGAAACAGGGCCGATAAAACTTTTGATCGATGTCTTAATTAGTACAAAAGAGAGCCCCACGTCTGGTCACACACACCCAAAACAAAATTGATTCCTTTCTTGTAAGTTCTTGCACACACGTGATACATACATAAGTTTTCTAGCAGATATATACAAGAAAAACAAATTCTATCTGTTTCAATGGATTGGACAAAAAATGTAGGATGAGCTTCAACTTTAGTGAGCAGAATCAGACATAAATTTGCTGCCGGGATGTAGATAAACTCGCGCGACCTCGTATTTTTGCATCATTTGCACTCGTCTATCTCTCGCGCGGCAGAAGCAACAAAGAATCGAATGCAGTGGAGCAAAGTGAAAGTGACAGAGAAATTATACACGAACGGGATAACTTGGGAGCTTATGAATAGACCATATATCTTGGTAGTTACGAGTTAATCAATCGCGATGGCCGTGGTGGTTTGACGTAACGAATATTCCGACAGCGGCCGGGACTCTCTTCGCTTATAAACGATAAATCTGATCGCAGTCCTTATCGGCTATATCGACGAAGCGTCCTCGTTATCGTAGCTTATCGCTAATAAGATCGCTGAACCGCTCGTTATCGTAGTCGTTGTCGCACTCAGGCTGTCCTCATTTTCAAACGATTGCGATCGTTAATTATTACTATCGCGCCCGATCTTCCTCCTCCCTTGCTCATTATTATCATTCCAGTAATTACCAGTGTACTGTTCCACGTTATCATCTTGTTATCGTAACCTGTCGCTTTCGCGAGAACGGCTTGCTTACATCGATTCGCTTCGCGTCGTCTCGCTTTGCATAACGATCCAGACACTCTTAACGCCGTTTTAGTTATATCATCCCATCCCGGTTGTAACATTTCATACAAGCGCAACTTCAATCGAATGTCACGTGTGTATCTTGCGGATAATTGCTTCAGTTGTGTTGGTTCCCAAATTGAACTTCAGACTTTGCCTGAGTAAATATCCGCCCCCTCTGCGCCTCGAACCCGACTTGTTCCGACCGTTTACATCCCTTATTCTCACCAGAAACGTTGTTTGTCGCGTCTACGCTTGTAACAGTTTTTTGTCAAAAATTTGTAATTTTCGTCGAGTCCAATTAAGCATCCAATTATACCAACTCATTATATGAACCATCCATTTATCTTCCCGTTCAAATTAACACTTTCTTGCAAAAAAGCAGGGAGAGGGGCAAGAAACTTTTTTCGTCAAATAAATCACGAGGAACAATTTAAATTTTAAATACTGCTAATTGCCAGCGAATGGGTTGTCGAAATAATAATCCGAGTGCACGTTTTCTCGTTAATTAAGATCTAACTGATAGATCGATATTTGATTATCCGCAGACCCAGGTGTGTGTTCAGAAAGCAGTCTAGTCGCGATTATCAATTGTTTAATTAAAACTAAATGTAACATGACATACTTTTGCATTAAGTGTACAACAATAATTAACAATTAACAGTGAAATTAGTACATACGCCTCAAGACTTAATTGCTAGCAACAGCCGGCAGGTACTGAGCTTCTATGCTGTAGCACTGTGTATGTTCACACACACATTTCAGTCTTAAATTAAACTATATTCATTCATTCACAATCGATATTAGCAATTATTTGCACGTTCATGTCCAAGATACACCTGGTAATCCACTAATGAATTATACGGACCAGTAAGATATCATCGGACGCTTGCTTATTATCTTGAGATGTGCCAGAATCTGGGTTAACTCATCTAAGCCAAAAAAAAAAACAAAGTTAATTAATATTCTCCATTATTTGGGATTCAAAGAGGAGAGTTAATTATCTCCATTATTAATATCATACTCTATCGTAAAGCGGTTGAACATTTTCGCGTTCCTAAATGGAAAACGATTTTTTTTTTCTATATTTATTCATCCTCTACTATAATGACTATTTTACTTTCTTATATCGCATCTATTGGATAATACGCAGAGCCATAAATTTAGCGATCCGTAATTTATGATTTAATAAGAATGTTAAACACAATCACAGACCAATTTTCCTCTGCGAACAGAGAACCACGATTAATCTTGCACATTGAAGGTGAAAAATCGCATAATTACACGCACTCAACAATATAACAGCGCCGAGTGATAAAATATACACCCGGGGTGGAAGAGAGATGCGCAGGGTGCGCAATTGGTCGTTGCACACGTGTGGATGTCTAACGCGGCAGTACTTGGAAGTTCATTAGAAATAATATAATAATCAGTCGTAATTACGTTTTCGATGTAGCCAGGTATAACGAGAGCCCGAGCAATCAATTTCTTGCGTAAAAACTTTAAGTGATGTTACAACCTGTGAGTGGGGGACGGGAGGGGCGACTGAAAAAGAAAAAAATGAATGACGATAACCGTGACGGGGGTGGCATCAGGTATAGTTGTATAACCGATAGTCTGTTAATGAGATTACTTTGCCGACGGACGGGAGGGAAATGAGAAAATCTGATTATGCGTCGGGAAAAGATCATAAAAACGAGTAATTAGCGCTAGCTTTGTTCGCTTAAACCTGTTTTCGAGCTCGTTGTTTCTATCGGAGCCAATGCTAATGTATCACGTGACACCAACGAATCGATCCTCTGAAACGATTTGGCCTATCATTAGCCTACTGGGGAGAACAGTTTTAATGAAAAACGCTTCAAAGTCGAGTAAAACAGCCATTCGGCGATCGATCGGGCGAATCGCCGTAGGAACCGGACGGTAGGCGAGAAATTCATTATGGAATTTTCATCAAATGAGACGTTTGGATGTAATATTTCCCTCCATAGAAAGAGAGAAAGAGAGGGAGAGAGAGAGAGTAAGAGCGAGGGCGAGACTCGATATAAACCTGCAACGCAATATAATGGCGCTAGGCTACATTATGACTGGGGGTAGAATACAATTAAAACGATAGAATGCTTAATTAGAGAGAGGTCCAAGTAGCAGAATGCAATACTCATAAAACATCGGTTTTACTGGCGAGCCTCCCTCGTTTCGTTTCTGTTTGAATACATCTTATATATATCGCGCACGTACCACCGGAAGGAGGGTTACATGGAAACCGCCATGCGGCAATGCGACCGACGTATTTTCGTATATACTTATGTCCACATGTCGAGTACAAACTTGACGCAATTATTAATACGAATTGAATTTTACAAAACCCGGCAACGTTTTTAACTGGCCTCGCTGAAAAAAAAATTCATAAGTAAGCTGCAATACTATAAAACTAACGTACAAAATACTATTTTCTCTTTTTTTATTTTGAACCAGCATATATTCATCGCGTCGACGAAGCAAACTAACTTCACTCTGCTTTTGGAGAGTGAATAATATTGAAGACCTTATTTTGGTTGCCCTTATTTTTCATTTCTACGGAAAAAAAAAAAAGAAAAAACAAGATTTTGGTTCCACCTATCTGCGTAAATTAAAAGTCGAGGAACCGTGTTAAATGAGTTTCATCTGATTCTTATCTGTGTAAATTGTCTCGTTCCATCCCTTTCTCGGGTGTTCATTAATGGAATCAATTATCTTTTTGTTGCAGGTGTTTCGTGAGAATTGGAAGACGAGGGCCGAGCCCGCAACACGTGCGAGCTGGTGCTAGACGACAGGGAATCTTATTTTTCTTGCACACCAGGAAAGCGGTGGGCTACACAGGCCCACCCTCAGATTGGCCAAGCTGGCGAGCGCTTTGGCTGCTGGTATGAACCCCTACCCCCACCACCCGTCACTATCGGGTAGTCCTCATCATCCGCCCGGTGGGTCCCACCATGGCTATTCCACGGGCGGCGGAGGCGGTGGAAATTGCACCAACACGACACCGGACCCGAGTCCCCACTCGCCCGCCTATTGCTCCTCGCAGGATTCCGGTGCTCAGTACAATTCACTGCAGGGCAATCAAGGCATGGGGAGTAACGGACACCACCACGGCGGAGGTAACATGATGTCCGACCAGACCCACCACCAGGGTCACCAGCATCCTCATTTGCCGGGTCACATGACGTACCCCCCAGTCAATCACAATAACAACTGCACAGTGAAGGTTAGTTAAACTTGGCTGACTTTGTTCGCAAGAACGGCCGGTGAGTCGAGGCGGTGCAGGTGGATGAGGCTGTTAACTCAATGATCTTGAATAGATGTTTTTTTTCTCGTGAAAAGATTGGTTTTGAATGATACCTGGTTTCGGCTGAAGAGGCGATTCATTCAGTTTAGTGATTTTGTGAATGTTATTTTAATTGGATTCCGAAGGGTGACTGAATTTTATTCACCTTTCGGGTCTCGAAATTTAATCACATTTTTTTCGACACAACATAAGCTTCGTTTCAAGTTTTTTCGGTTGTAAAATATAATTGTAAAAGTTTCAGTCTCTTTGTTAAACGCGCAAAATGTCTCTTAATTGAAAGGTTTAACCAATTATTTATCATGGAATAATGATAATAGTTTGATTGTCTCTATTTATTGTTTATTTTGTGTTTGATTAAAACCTATTAATATAAACAAGTTATTTCTGTTCTTTGTTAAGAACTCAAACATCTCTTGTGCAATAAACGCAAAAGACGTGCCAAGAATGTTCTAGTGCGGCTGTCTCATCATTGTATATTCAAAGTAAATTTAAATGCAGTTAACGATGAAGACATGAATAAACTAATATTTCTAGCGTGAAATTGTTTACGAGAAACTCGTACTTATGAGTGACAAATATATTAGAAATTTGAATAAGTTGCGGGATGAAAGAAAAATAATATAAACATAACTGCTGAAGAATTGTTTTTTTTTTTTTTTCTACAATGAATCAAGGAGAGGGAACTCCCTAACTTGTTATTAAATTTAATTTAGCATGAAATATAATATCATGTTGGAGTAATTGATAAAACTGTCAGAAAGCAGGGGTCACTCACATCCTTCAATCCACGCCCAGCCCCTTGCAAGCCCATTTACATTTGCATAGAAAAGTAAACTCTGACCGAACAACTACAGTTCAAGCGAAACACAAACACAACTAGGGGTTCTTTCCGATGTGCAGAAACGATTCGCTGCGATTGAACTGGTCGATTAAATAAGCACATCATACAAAATTGGACGTTCTTTAATTTGCGTTCGAGGTCTTGGCGCATGAATCACCCGGACAGTTAGTCAAATATCTTTCTCTCGCGACTTTCTTATTATGCGACAATTTTTATGGAGTTTTTCAGAAGCCATTAAATATCATCAGGTGTTAAATCTACGTTTTCAAAAGCCAGGCTCAAGCGTGTCACGTGACCGGTGAATAGATAGGCGCTCGTATACGAGCGCGATTAGCGTCCACTTTCTATAATGCCGACATATTTGCTCGCCGTGCGGCTACGACCACAAGAGAAAGTCACACTCGGAAGTATCTATGACGAGTGCGCGCAGAATGCGCGTGAACACGAACCGGCCGGTTGACAAATTTTATGGCACCTCATTTGGTTCGATTCGAGTTCTCAGAATTTCAATGAAGTCAAATTAACTTGTGACCTCCTCGTCGATCATAAAAACCGTCTCTCATTCTTGGTAGAAAAAAAAGCTCTCAAATTCTTCAAACAGGCGACGATAGCATCGCGCCGATGGGAACTTTATTAGCTAAGTAGTTTTCTCACTGGCCTTTCACGAAGAATATAACCATTGTAAAGGCAAATGAAATCCGCAGCCCTGCATGAACACTCCTTCGATTCATAATGAGCTATTAAAATTAACACCGCGTCGTGCACGATCGATCGCTGTTATGACATTTAAATTTTACGAAACTCCAATTAGCGCGGCGAACTTACGAATCATTGCACGAAACCAAACGCGGGTCGCGAAGTATCATCAAAAACTTGATTAATCCCGGGGGACCTTGAATTGATAAAACTGAAATGTCATTGCTGAATGAGCTCCGCAACTTTGACGAGTAGCCTCGATAAATATTTTGCAGTGATGAAATGAAACAAATATACACAACGAAGCAGTCCTCAAAAATTTGCAGCTTCGCACGTGCATCGCAGGGACTGCCAATCATAAACTTTCATTTTCGCATGATTATTCTTTACAACTGAAGAATAAAAGCATACAACGTGTTGTAAATTAAAGCCAACTAGTTTTTTTTTCTGACACTTAAAATACTTGTGAATGAAAACATAGGCCTGGACGGGATATGTCCAAAATTGAGAATTTGATCTATAGTCTAGAAATGATTGAAAAAAACATAGCCCGAGTTCGCGGCAAAGCGGTTCTGCCAGTTGTGTGGACGCGGATCGAGGGGGGACTCGAGCCCGAAGGAACAGGGGCTTTATTCCAGGACGTGACCCTCACTCAACTCGTCATTGACAAACGTAACAATATGGGCATTTACCGCCGAGCGGTATAATTGAATAGGACGCATGGAGGGGAAGGGGTAAGCCCCCTCCCGGCGGTCAATTCTTGCCCCGTTTGGCGGGAAGGGTCCCTTCCCCTGGGTTAGGTCCTTTCTAGGCGTACCTTTGTACGGGTCCCCCACCAGAGCGCTCGTATACCTGAGCCCCATCAGGGCCTTAGGCCTGCGCGGCGAGCCAGTTAGGCCCCGGCTTTGCTGGCGACAGGTTGCGCGCGTTCTCATCCATGCTCCACGGTTTGTTTCATGATACGCAGCCAAGGTTTCGCGTGTACCACGTGACTGCGGGGTCGCAAGTGAAATTCAACGAGTTTCGCGTTGGTGACCGTCTTTTGTTCTTTCGGCCGAGTTGTTTTCGGATTGCTGTGTGGAGTGGAGAGCGCTGGTCGAGAGTGTGTGCAGTACACAGTGCCGATTGTGGCGTTTGGATTGCGCGCCGGCACACACAAAAATGGAGCTGCACGCTCATCACTACAGCGCGCTTGCATCGCGCATGCACCATCAAATGAAGTGCTTCCCTGGGGACCGAATTGTAAGCAACTTGTTTTTTATTTTTTATTTTTTTTTTTTTTTAGTGTTGTAATCGCGCGCGCTTTCAATAACGCCTGTGATTTTTCGAGTGCCACGGTGCCGCCAACCGTTGGTGCGTTTCGCGTGGGAAATATGTCTAGGAATGTATATTTTTTGAGTGATCCCCCGGGCGATAAATCACCGAGGTGTTCCATTGTGCCGTGTTTCGTGTTTTCGAGTATAATGATACTTGAATGCCAACTCAAAAGTTGCACTCGACACAGCTTATGCTAATTCAAAATAATAACCGATAATTTCACGACAATTATTATTACAATGTAAAGAATTTCGTTTCACATATTGTAACTTCGGGCAACATTGTAATAGAGAGAATTGGGTTGCGTTTTTGTTGTTCTTTGTGTTTCATTTACATCTTGATCTTTCGATTCAGTTTTTATCATGCGAAGTTGCAGTGACACAACTTTGACACGAAATGGGGCATAAATCTTGAAACACATTGAAACGTTAATTGGA
Organism: Trissolcus brochymenae; assembly: GCA_030523145.1. Taxonomy (NCBI): domain Eukaryota; kingdom Metazoa; phylum Arthropoda; class Insecta; order Hymenoptera; family Scelionidae; genus Trissolcus; species Trissolcus brochymenae. The sequence continues at coordinate 27,421 of JAQQRF010000563.1, forward strand.
ACGTTCATTCTGCCAACGAAGGCATTAATTTTTTGCACGCCTCGAAGGGAGGCGCTGTAATTAGGTGCAGTTTGTTTGATTTGGTGCAAGTGAAGCCATAGAGGATTTGATGAAAAAAGGAATATAATCAAGGGTCTTGAGAAGGGACCGTGCAAGACACTGGCACCTGCGGCTTGAAAAGATCCGTCCAGGCATCTAAGGGTTACTATGCTAATGAGACTTGCAACTGATATTTTTTGACCGTCCATACTTCCGAATGCTTTCTGTGTCGTACAACATAGTCACTACAGTTTTTTGTCCCCTCCTAATATCTTGAAATAGATCGGTGACGCGTATTCTCACGTAATAATATTATAGTCCCTATATGTTATTAGATTAGCATTTTTTTCTTTCTCTCTCTCTCTCTCTCTCTCTCTCTCTCTCTCTCACACACACACACACACTAATGATACGATCTCTGTCGAGCGGCGTTATTCCACGAATTTTTTGATCGATTTATTATATTATTATAATTTACGATCGCGATAATTTATGGCTGAACTTTTTTAAGAGTAATTTTTTGTCATGTGAATTAGTTTAGAAAAGAGAGAGAGAGAGAGAGAGAAAAAAGAATCACGATATTTCATGAAACGTGAGATGAGTTTAGAGTGGAATTTTACGGTGCCCCGGCGATAAGAGAAAGGTACTAAATATACCTGAAAATTGAGATACAAAGCTTGTGTAAACATTGCCGAACTTATTGTCTGCTGACAGTTCTTCATGCAAGAATGCTTATTGCTCAGATTGTCATCTATCAAAGGCTGAGACAGGAATACTGCCACAGAATACAATGTGTTTATCTCGTCCTTCGTCCATTAACAATCATAGATATTGGCAATCCACTTGTACTTAGTAGTCTCGGAGTAGAATGTGCCATGAGTCATTGGACAAACAAGCGTTCTCAAATTTACTACCTAGCAATCTACATATTTATACATTTAAAAATATCGTCACTCAGAATTGCCTATAAATATAACTTCAAAAATTGGACAACTGAGTTTTAACCGTACCGTATGTTCCGCTCTTTATTTTCAATCAAAAATCAATTTCCATTACGTAGCGAACAAATTTGTTTCCATTATGACATAATCGGGGAATTGAACTTTTGTCAGAGAAGAAAAGGAATGATAACAAAATGATGAGTACATAATTGAGAAAGTAATTTTTGGTAAAAAAAGTGAATTAATAAAACATGTTAAAAGAAAGACTCCGTGATCCGGGTCGCGTTGGCTCGGTACGTTGTGGTACCGTTTCGTAGACACACCTACAAGTAAATGACAGGATATACTATGACTTTAATAGATAGTGTCTCATATAATGAACGACATAAAAGAGTTCAAAGACGACCGACAGATACGAGACAAGGTTTCACTTATTCTCTGAATAAAACTTGGCAAAACTGCTGAATGGATTTGTTACAAATCATTTTGGATTATCTATTATACGTTTGTTTTAATGAATACATCATTATGAAAACAAAAAATAGAGGGGTGGGGGAGGGAGGGAATGGAAATAAAAGAGCACCGCGCATTGATAGCGATAATTTATGTAACAATTAAAGCGAGGAGAACTCTGCCGTTCGATATTTTCAGAAACGCTCGAGCGTGTTAAATTGAATGAATGATATTAAGATGAATTATTTGACGAGAGCAACGTAGATAACACTGCAGTTATGAATATTAAAAATAGCACTGCGTTTGGATCCGAAATAATTTACGTCCGTCGTAAAATTAATATGCAAACGTATATTTGTAGCTACTCTTAATGAATTATTTTGCGTTACGTTCAATCCGAAAAATTGATAAACGAAATTCAAATTTACAGATATAAAAAAAAAATTATTTCACCAAATTATACATAGCAATTATCGTAACCATTAATTCGTAATGATTTGGATTGAATAAATTTTGAATGAAATGTAATCAGAATTGAGATTGGCTTATATTTAACGATTGCAAGTGTGCACTGCAAAAGAAATGATTTACGCGCTATGCTTGTTTAATGCGATATGAACAAATGATAAGGTTGTCGATGTTAATGGTAAAACTTTGTAATTTATACCGTTGGAGTTACGATTTATATTGTAGAGAACAATGTTGAATGCGATTAGTTAGGAATATGTTGCTGGAATTATTATGATAAGTGGCTTTTAATAAGCAATAAAAATCGGATATTAATTACCGATCGAGGAAGTGGCAAAAATAGAACATGAATTATTGGATTTATAATTCGTATTGAAGCTGTAGATCATAATGGAATTGTTATTGGTATTGTTCAATTTGATATTTTTCATTTGAATATATTAAAATGTTGATTAAAATTTATCGACGATAAATTTTTATGTCACTGTGCAAAAAAGGATCGATTTCAATACCAAGATTAACTTCAGCTAATTTAGAAAATTGCAATTCATAAAAGAATTGCCTCTCGTTTATTTATGCAATAATGAATCTAAGGTAAAAGTTATTTATTGCTGAAAAAAAATTAAACTTGTTAAAAACGAGTTTCTCTGAATGAAGCGTTAATTTTCTTTTCTTTTTTATATTTTATCATTCAATAAATCGTCAAGTGTTGAACAAATTTTTATTTTGGTACTACAAGTAGCGTTAAATGAACAAACTCTAACAGGAAAAATTTTTTGTCACAATTTCAATTTTTACATTCAATTTTCTGATTCCCGTAACGTCAGATGATAGAAAAAAAATGATGTTCAATTATATGAAGCTCTAAATTTGTGTATTTTTGATAAAACCACTGACCCATACAATCAAGTTACATTGACTCTTTCGAAGCCATATAAGCCATTCATTCAATCCCGAAGATTTCACGTCAGAAAAAAGTACATCATTTTCGTCACACTTTCAAACTAATTTGTTTTTAAACCAAAAAAAAAAAAAGAATCATTTTACAAATTAGAAAATTGTTCAACGTGTGTACTGTGATTCCGTGAGAAATGAAATTGAGTTGCCTCAACCACGAATTAAGAAAACAACCTGACAATAATAAATAATTTGTAGGACATGATTATTCACTGTGAAATTAAAATTATATCTTGGGTTGCAGCAAGAAGGTGGACCTGGTGGACCGACGAGTATTCAACAGTGTGCAGGATGTGGTGGAAGAATAGTGGAAAGGTGGCTGTTACATGCATTGGATCGTTATTGGCACAATAATTGTCTCAAATGTACATCCTGCGGCGCGGCACTTGCAGAGATGGGGCAGTCGTGTTTTACCAAAGCTAACATGATTCTTTGCAAAAACGACTATACAAGGTAATTCGACACTTTTCTCTTAAAGCGCTCTATCAAGTTTCTACAAAATTGACGACCAAACATGATAAAATCTTAGTTCTTAAAAAAAATAAAACAACTTTTGAGAGGAGGAGTTGAGATATATAAATAAATAGAAACATAACTAGTTATTGATTCGAGAAAAAAAGAAGAAAATGAACAAAAAATGATTAGAAGCAATTAAATATGATGAATTGAATGGGATGAAACGAAACGAAACGAAATGAAATGAAATGAAATGAAACTCTGAAGACGAGTGTAGTTTGTGGGCAGACGATAGGTGGGCAAGTAGGTAAAGTTCCTAATCTGTGAGAACCGTTCCAAAATTAGAGGATTCGAGGCCAGTCCGTCATTTAATGAGAAACAGACGTTGTACTTAGTTATGCCGTCCGCCCGGAATAGATCGACACGACACGCCGTGGATAGTCTTGACTGTTGTACCAAGAGTCGACTTGTAATCAGAGAGCTTCGTCTCATACGCCAACCGTGCTCGCGGTCTCTCGTACTTGTCAGATGAATTATTAAGCATCAATTTCATCCACTCCAATCATTTCCCTACCGCCAATTTTAATCACTCAAAAGCACGTGTCGGAGATTAAAAAAATTGATTCCAAATTGGATGCGACCTAATCGAAGGAAGCAGATGAATGAGAGTCATTTAATTTGATTAGCACGCGGAGATTGATTTTGTTTTCGCGCGATGAACAGTGGCGCGATATTCGTCTCGAAAACGATACCCTCCGCCTTCTCTCGGAACATATCGCGTTTTCACGTGTGCGATAAAGCGACGGGGAGACCGCTGGGAAAACAGCGATGGGAAGCGGGGCGAGAGAGTCGGTTCGTTTCTTTCGGATTCAAGGAATGTTTCAATCAGTTTGATTGAAGGGCTGAGCCACGGCAAGAGGGTAAACTCGATTTACAGCCGCGTATTGGCGGAGAAGGGTGCAAAGGGGAGAACAAATGAGAGAGAGAGAGAGCACGTTTTGAGTGGCAGAGTGAGTGCGAGCGAGAGAGAGAGAGAGAAACAGAGTGTGGGAGCAACTGCTGCGGTGGACGGGGGTTGGGAGCGCCACAATCACCGGGATGCGTCCAATCACCCCCTCCATCGCACGGGGCAAGAGTGAGAGCGCGATAGTCGTGAAAGAGGCAGCCAATCATCGCGTGGCTTTCCGCTGGAGCGTGTTGACGGGACGATGTCGCGCGGTCCCGGCTTGGCCTAGATGTGCAATCAGACTCCCTTTGCCTCCGCATCCACATCTATCAGCACCACCACCCACCCTCCTGGCCGAATACCAAATTCCTGCAATTTGGTAGGTGGGTACTTTGTTGAATCAACATGATTGGGCTTGACGGCACCCGACTATCTCGCTCTCAGTCTCACAGTGCCGTTGTCGCACATCCTCTCTTCACGCGTTCCATCTCTTTTCCACATTTCCTTCGTTGTTCTCAGTTCTTCCTCTACTTCGTTCTCCTTGACGATAACGTGACGACGTATGAAAAATGTTTGAAGAGCGTCGTTTAAAGATACATAAGGGACTCACTCTGATTGCGCGATTTTCGGTCGCCTTGATTGTCGAGCGTAGTTTTCGTCAAGGTCGCCTGATTGATGATTGGTATCCGGCATTTGACAAACGCTCTCGTGTTGTAGTTTATCTTTTTTTCCGCTCCTTTTTTTCAAATTCATCTGCATGTGTGCATGCGTTTTCTGCAAAACAAACGGGTATATACATCAAAGTTATAACATTTTGTTCAAATTATTCATTTTCGCTCGTTTTTAAAACGATGATAAAATTCATATTAATAGATAATTATGATATTGCTAGGTTTCAGTATCAATAATACAATTTTGGGTGTACGTATATAATAATATACGTTGAGTTAACCCAATACATCTGGAGAAAAGTTTTAATTAATTAAATTAATTAAAATTTGCCTGCTAGATTCTCGGTTTTATTGATTTCAGAAAACACCGGCGATTCTATCGAAAGCTGTGTTATATTATTTGTTAAAATAATATTGGGAAACATTAAAAACAGATAATTCAAACCTTGTGTTCGTAAATATTAAATTTCAATTAACGAATAATTTGTACACGAAAATTTTATCCGAAATTTTGATTAAAATAACTTTAAATCATCAGCTTGTAAATATCAAAGCAGATGATAAAAATTGAATTATACCTTTATGATGGATTAAAATTTCTTTTTGTTTTTGTAATAATGATTAATGGCAACAGAGAAAAAAATGACTGTCTCGTGTCGCACGTAACACATTCGATCGATATCGAGTCTAATAATTGCGTCTCACGAGTTTTGGATAAAATTTGTGCGAGAGAGACAGAGCGTCGGGCGAACAATTTTTCACTTTATCATTCGAGGTCGCATTAGTTTGCATCGCGCTCGGGGTGACTTATGGCGAAGAAAGAGATGGCCGAGGGTGGCAGCGATTGCGATAAGGGGTTCATTAGACGCAGTTTATTACCGCCTTTGAAGTCTCTCGCGTGTTGCCGTTATAAGTCGCTCGATATCTCGTAATATCTCGCTCTAATCTCGCGAGGAGAAGTTAATTGCTACCTCCACCTACGTCGTCGTCAGTGCCGCTGCCTTCTCACCTTTACTCCCTCCGTGACTCCGAAGTGCACGTGTCGACTTCACAATTTGACGCTTAATTCGGACTTGGGGTTGAATTTACCACGCTGCTCCGTTCTGTGCGTTACAAAGATCCGCCGACCGTGCAAGCCACTTTCATTCATACCTCGTTTTGCAACCAATTTGTCTTACAAAAAATACGATTTAATAAACAAACCTGTTAGAAAATCATCACTTTGTCTTTTGTCATTGAATCATTGCAAATTTTGCATTATTATTATTATTATTATTATTATTATTATTATTATTATTATTATTATTATTATTATTATTATATTTATACCTGGTTGGCAGTTTTATTTAATTGTATACAATTTTAGAAGAATTCTTTATAAGTTCGTGCGTGATCGATGCTATTTAAATATTGAAAAGCAAAAGTAGAGGCAAAAATTATATCCCTGTGGAAAATCGAACTCAAACTTTTTAGCCCCTTGTAATTTTTTACGCGGTTCAATAAAATAATAGTTCTTATAGACATGATTTAAAAATGAACTTTGCGGTTGAGGTTGCACCAATATTGCCATTCACCGTAATATGCATATTGTTTACATGCACATAAGATGCGAATAAAAAAGGCAAATTATGCGAAAGAAACACTAAAAGAGGGAGCTGACGGTGATTGTAATGCTATAGTATAATTTGTATAAAAACAACTTTCCCTTCCATGTTCATGAATGTTTGATAATACAAATTATACGGTATGTGTGATAAAAAAAATTGAACTCAAGTAATTCTTCCGGTTAAACTAATTTCCACTTTGTTTAAATTTACAACTCGCTTTGTAATCGAAACGAAAAAAAAAAGAAAAAAAAACGATTCTGTGTAATTAAGTATAAAACCAATTTCAATTCAGATTTAAAAAGCGTATAATCGATACAAGAGAAACCAATCACTTTGAAGCAATTCTTCTGTTTCATTAACTCGGTCGAATTTAATCTTCAGCAACCTCTTTGGAGTGGGCAGAAAAAGATGTACGTCACGTTTGTCATCGCGGCGATATTGGCTTGCACGTTTATGTGCCCCTCGTGATGACAGTTAGCTTTGAGATTAATAATAACTTGCGAGTAAACACGTTCTTAACATTTCCCAGAAAGCGCACCATTAAACGGATTACACGTCGCTCTATTTCGGTTGCGTCTCAAATGCAATTCACCTCGGCCAATCGTCGGGAACATCTCATTATTTCGATTGGTTGCGCGTCTTCGCGACCCGGACACTGCGTGTTGATTTGTCATTATTGAATTGCCCGAGGAGAGCCCTTTTTTTCATTTATTTTTCTATTTTTCGTTCAACGTTGACAATAAAAAGGCAGTAAAGTCCGAAAGTATATAAGTAGAAAAGTTTGTTGTTAAAATAGGCCTGAGCAGGAATCCCGGAGAGCGAGCGTGCAATACCGACAGCAATGAATCCGAGCAATTACTTGAAAGTTCTTTTTGTTTCAGCTGTATCGCAATTATCGTTTGAAGATCTTTTGTTTCCAGCAAATGAAAAATACTATCGAACCGTGTGTGTGTGTGTGTGTGTGTGTGTGTGTGTGTGTGTGTGTATGTGCCACCATCGATATAAATACTCGGCTGAATTTCATTAGCTGCGTGCACCTCTACCTTTATTGGAATTTATTGAAAAAGTCGTAAATAATCTAATTTGCAGAAAAAGCATCGCTGATAAATTAACGCCGGCAAATAAAATTGTTTCGCTTGCGGCATGTTAATCGGGTGCATTTGAACCGAGCCACGACAAATTCGAAAAATTATATCCGAGTGGGTCTTTCGAGAACGATCGGGCCGGTCCCCATGCGAAACTCACCTCTGAAAACTCACGCCCACATGTGAACTGGCTGTAAGGTTCTCACAGACCTTTAAACTCCCTCCTCCCTCGCCTTATTCTTGCGGACAAATCCGGTTTCGATTGCAAATCCTGGAGCCTCAGGCATCGTTGCATTGAATGACAAAGCCGGCACTCGAGGCCAGGTTCATCGCGCGAACGGCCAAGAACATTCTAATCATTCCGACTCGGACAAATAAGTTCACGGGAATTTAAAATCATCAACTTGTTCGAATCTGGCTTTTTTTCCAATTCTTAATTTCGATTCTTAAAAATCTTGATTTTAATTTCGCGCAGTTCATTTTTGTTTTTCATTCAGTTTGTTTTTTGTCTATGTCAATTTTCGTTTCTTCATACTGACTTCGACTTGAAACTTGTTATCTCTGTGAAAGGACGCTGAATCTCGTCTCTTTTATCTCCGCATCTTTGACGCGATCAAACAACTCAACTGAGGTAATTAAGAATAACTGATCTAACGGTTTTATATAAGAAGTGATTTAACGGGTCATTCGAGGTGCCTGTCTAGTGCCCTCCTCGTTTCAGCGGCCCTTTTTCAGCCACGGACAATCGCGTTATGAGACAAAATTGAAACCCATCGAATCTACTCCAAGTTTTTCAATTATCAAATCTCCGGTCTGATTCAAAAATCATAACGGAGTCATTTCGGAGAATAGAAAAAAAACCGCTGCGTTTAGGGAAAAATCAGAAACTAGCATCGCTTTCGTTATGAAAGTTTTGAAATCATGAAGTTTACGCAGACAATAGGACACAATATAGAAATTATTGGCGCAAACTTTCCACCGAACTTCAATTATAACGCATGAAAGTTCGAACATAACAAACTAAGTTTCGTCAATCGTTACATCAAACGAACGCAATTTCAATAACATTGCTTAGTATCAATCTCATTCAACGCTTTCCTTAAGTATCGCGCAGACGCGATAGCTCGTTGGCAGATCCGCGCCCTTATCAGGACCATTTCTTCCTTTTTCTTTTTCATCTCCCCCGCTTTAGAAATTAAAGTGTGAGCGAGTTTTCGTGTTGTTCGATTTTAAACCTGATGCTGGTGCTTCGAAGTCATTCCCTCTTTTGTAACGCCAACGTCATCATCGATGTAATAGTAAACCGGTTGACTATTATACTTCCTGCCATACCGTGAAGCTAAATACAAATACCTCGTTTGCGACCTCATCAAATCAACTCGGTTCAAATAATACATCACATTCGCAATAAAACGTAAATGAATTATGAAATGAATACGAATGGAAAAAAAGGTGAAAAGTTAATTTTGCTCAGCTGACTTGAGTCGATTCTAAAGTTTGATAATATTATAAAATTGAATCCTTTTGTTCGAATTTTAATTGAAAAATGAAATAAATAATTGATATTCCTGAGGAATAATTTGAACCACGAGACCTAATTCATCATCCGAATGCCAACAGATATGAGATATAGCCGAATCAATCTCTCGTAATGAAATAATTCGCGGTTTGTTAAATGCATTCCGAAGAAGCGTTCCAAGCATCAGAATGGCTTTTGGCAGAGTCTAGGAGAGAAAGAGAGGTATCGCGAAGCAGAATAAACGCGATAGGATGTCGATTATTGAGCGTTCGGTTAACTCCGTTTGTGCAGGATCGTCCAGTGTTCTGTTTCCAGGAGTGTCAGCCGATTCCATGAATTTTAATCCGCGGGCTCATTCAAACAAAAAGTGGACGGGCTAATATTTTTTCAAGCGCTCCACCGCGGCCGAAATAAAGAAAATAAACTTTGTCATCCCACGAGAGGGGACGGAGGTGTTACTTTTGAGCACGCCGAAAATTAACGCCGAGCGCTGTGTGGTTTCTGCGGCCACATTTACCTAACCATCAATGTATACGCCGGTAACGAGAACGTTCATCCCGCGCGGGCGAGATATCGATGAAATACGTCGAATTTTGTCTCTCAACGAGGCGTCAAAGCATCACGCCCTCTTGTGGCCGATATGTTCCAATACAAAGACACACGTACGGTCATACACACTCCGGCTATACAAAACAGAGAGCGCTAACGTGACGTGGCGTATGTCATTCGGTAGTAAAAATACGTCCGCACCTCACGGCAATTTAGTAACAAAACTATACGCGCTCGCGAATTAAACGTCCCGCGCCTTCTAATCCACAAAACGATACCGTCTGTTTTTTCGTCGCTCATTTTTTTTTTATTTTTTTTGTTTTCATCCCCTGTTCATTCGTCCGTTTTATCGATGATGGTCTCGCTCCGACTTATGGTATTGCCAATCAGCATTACTGATGACGAAACGACGAAGAGTGATCGCTTGAATTCGCCCGTATCATCCGCGCGATCGATTTATTTGGTTTCGAAGGTTAATACTAATGAAGTAGTTTGCGTTTCTCTCGAACTTTGCAAGACCTGCCGGACACTGCGCGTTCGATCTCATCTCTAATAGGCGACAAGTGCACCCAAAAAAGCTTCAACATTGTCTCAAAAATAACTACAAACATTTTTTTTAGTCGTCTGAATTGGTCCTCAGGTAACGAACAGCCATTATATGATAATAATGGCATCTCCCGATAACGACTATTATTGTAAACTACGGTAACTTGTTGTACGCCACCTATCGAAAAGTTAATAGTATAACATACAAAAGTCAGAGGTTGCGAAGCAAAGAAGAGTGCTCGTGGTGCAACCTAATAAGAGCGATCAAGCGCTGCTTATGTGTGCTTAATACATCAAATTTATTCCGCGTGCCTGGCATGATAAAATGCAAAACGCGAGATTCAAAGCGACGCAAACTGTATGTTGACGCCGCTCGTTACGTGAACTGTGCGTCATCCAAAAACGATTGTAAAAAAAACGCTGTTGAAAAAAAAAAAAAAAAAAAAAAGAAAATAAAGAAAGCGCAAGCGAATAAACATTGCGGGGATAAAATTTGGCTTCGATAAATGAGCGATGGATTCCTTTTGTGTGCGTCAAATTATTGCATTCTGTTTTTGACATCGAATCCCGCGGCGGGTGTAGGGAGAAACGTGTTCATTAAAAGTGTTTGGGGAAAAATATAGTTTTTCGGATTGAGAGCGGTGTCTCTGTAGTGTTGGTCGACACGAAATAGATGTGATAATTATAAGTCATGAAAGAGCGCGCGCGAAGTATCATTAATTGCAGCACGGAGTGATTGTGCGTTGTACGCCGCGCCTAAACGCTCTGATTACCGATCAATCAGACGGCAGAAAGAATCGATAAGTTTCGGTAGATGGGTGCGCAGGACGGGACGGGCGTATAATTAATAAGGATGACGTGCTTTCTCGTTATTTACCTCGATGTCTCCGGGAGCTCAGCCCTTGAGTCATGTTTAATTAATCGCGCTGATCAACGAGTGCGCGCCATCCGGATTCTTCTGCGAGCCGCGAGCTTCCAATTAGAAAGGAATGTCAACATTGTCTGCCGAAGCTCCTGTCGCATACAAACAGACGCGTGAATATTCGAGCGATTCGCCGAGCGCAGCGATTTCTTTGCACGAGGCATGCCGTACGTTACAGTGCTCTAAAGACATAATTAGACCCGGGGAGCGCGTCACCGCAGACGCGCAGTTGAGCAAAAACAGTACTGGTGCCCGCACAAAAGCATTTGATTTATTCTGATATATCAAAGATCTGTCGCGCGCGCGCTCCGCGTATCTTTTGTGCGTGCACTTTAAGCAATTTAAATGCTTCATAATGGACCGAGTGGAGCCCACAAAGGAGAAGAAAGCTGGATCGATGTTGCGCGCACAATCGTCTCCATCAAAGTATCTTCTGCGACGCGGTAAAATCTGCCTCATTAGCAGTCTAATTAATAATCCAATTACGCGAGATTGTAATTATCCCGAGACTCGAGAAGGGTGTCGTTTTCGCGATAACGAGACAACGGTTTCGAGAGTCCGCGCAACAAAAGGAGGCAACGAAAAAAAAGCGCGCGGTCACCCATCCGTTTGGACGGTCCGAACAATCAAGTTGAACCGGGTCAAAAGAGGATTAAAAATATGAAACCTGTTTTGCGCATGCGATTGTCATTTACTTCATAATTTATACAAAATTGGGTAGTTGAAACGACGCCAGTACAAGGTTGGAAAAGCCTTGTCGACATTGTTCGACACCATCATAATAAAATAATATTATTTTTTTAGATGACAATGAGATTCATAGTTTACTTTATTTATAATCTTATAATTGTTTATTTATAACTGTTTATAATTTGAATTTGTTTCGAATTGTAGTATATCATTTTCAAGAGGATAGAACGTGCAAACCAAGTGCTAATACTCAACAATGTTGTATTAAATGAATCCTATCAGACAATTCTATGATATAGTTTTCAAAATTTTTCGAATGTTAACCAATACGTTTAAGATGTTTCACACGGACTTGGGTCCTTGAATAATTTTCAATTTTTTCGTTATATATACAATCGATCCAAGATTGGTTCAATATAGTCAACTGGCGTCGTTTTTTTCTGACGTTAACCAAACGTTGTGACGATTTCAAAGTTGGCTAAACGTTGGCTGTTCCTGCCTGGGAAGAAGAAGTAAATGGGCTGGCAAGGGCTTGGCACTTGAGCAGAGTCAGCGGCTAGGCGAAAAGCCATTAACAGCCTCTTAACATGCAGATTGCTATCGGAGTTCTGCGAACGTTGATTGGGCGATTATTTAATACTTGTTCAAATACCGTGTTACGCTTGATCGGTTTAGCGCTAACGCAGAAAGAGAGAGAGAGAGAGCTCGCGTCTCATCGTTAATTCCGACCCCGTCGAAAAATGACGGGCGCGCAAAAAGAAACAATCAGCGACCGAGAGAGAGAGCGTTTGTCGTGCAATTTGCTTAGCCGCGTAACGACTCGTCGTTTAATAACATCGCGTTATTAGTGGACCGGAATCACATTATCGAGGAACACTTCGCGACAGCCAATTGTACTTAATCGCATGAAATTACATCGAAATTGGATTTTAATTTGCCTCCTGTCAACCGAATGTATTCAAATTAATTCGGGGGAGGCGGGTATAACCGGTGTTATCCCTGCCCCTTGCCCAGGAGAGAGGGGGAGGGTTAAATAAATTTCCTTTCTGTTAATGATTATGTAGATTGAACGACATCTCCTCGTGGTCTGTCTTCGCAAACCAGATCTTCGTCTTTCGTGGTTTGCCTGGTATGCCCGAATTAAGGATAATTACCTCGGCCGATCAGCTCTTTTGAGGTCCACCACAGGAATCAATTTGACGAGATGTAGCGAAAAACAAAACAACGACAGCAACTCGCGCGAAGGATAAAAGAAGATAGTCGCTCTCCGGTTGGAACAAGCACGATGATGCTGGAACATGGAGCCAGCCAATGTCCAAGGACGAGCAACGCTCAAATTTTTAATTCCAACGACTCGACTCGCGTCATGCTGCGATTTTTGCATTTGCTGCACGACGGAGACGAAATCGGACTCTGGCCTCGACTTAGAAGGAGATGGGACTCGATCACCTGTGCTCTCACGCTCTGGTCCCAGACGTTGTATTCAAATAAAGACGACTGAGAAATATTTGGCTATCGCGATTGGTACAGATGGTTCAACGAAGATCCATGTAACCTCTCTGCATTTATAATTTTTATATCGATCCACTTATTAATCAACTCGTTATTAGATTCGAAACGCTGGTCTAAATTATGTTTCAGCCTTTCACTGAAGCCAATTTTTGTAAAAAAAAAAAAAAAAAAAAAAAAGTATACTTTTAAATGTTTGCCCTGAAATCATACGTTTGATTTTTTAATTTAAATCAAGTGCCGAAATATGGTGATGTTGATTCTGGTTGAATCGATTCTTCAAAATTTGTTAGTTAAATCGTACCAATTCTAAGTTGGTTGGATCCAATTGATCTTGATCTGATATGATTTAATCTAAGAGAATCAAATTGATTACATCAGTTTGATTCAGATTTCTCCTCTCCTGTGAGAGCTGTTACTTACTTTGGATCAATTTGATTGAGACTTCTAAATTAAAGATTATACTGAATTCAACAAAATGCAAGCAACTCAGATTTCAATAAAATAATTAAAATTCATGGCGATGACACTTCGTCACGTCTAATTAAATGTAATCGAATAACACAAAGAAAATGCGAGTTTTCTTTGGAGCGGAGGATAAATTTGGACCTCCATGACACTCGAGAGTTGAATTTCCATTTACATCGAGCCGGATCAAGTTACGTTGCTCGCAACGCACACACGTACACCAAGCAGCAATGCGTGCTGTCAAATCGAAATAAATGAGCGCGCGATTTGAAGATGTTGATTGTAACTCTTTCCGTTTGGTTAACGGTGAAAAAATAAAGCATGACTCAGGCTGCAAAAGTCGCGCTCATTAGTGTCGACATAAGTAATGTCCGGCGCTCGCATGTTTTTTTTCTCTCCTACCCCACCCCCCCCCCTTCTCCTTTTCTTTATTATCGCTGGGAAAAGTTAATCCCACGCAAAACGCTTGCGCGACTTTGATTTCAAATAGAACTCGGTTTCAAAGCTTTGACCTACTTTTACATCGAGGTGTCTCAACGAATCGATTCACGAATTGGCACGAAACCGGAAACGGTTTATCGCCAGGATATGCACGCATTATTATACAAAAGGCTAGAAAAAGTTGAAATTGACATTCCTGGTTTAGATGGTTGTTCCTAGAAATTCTACGTTTGGTGTTTTTCAATAATTTATGCTTGTTTGTTCACAAAAATCTAAATAAGTTATAAACCGAGGCAAATGATTTGCGGAAAATGCTTTTAGATGGCGTTTTAACGGCTGGTGATACAAATCTCGAAATCGTCGACTTAAAACAAAAAATAGTATTAAAGAATTTTAGAAGAACGTTTGGTTGAAAAAACAGTCCGTGTCTATCAGATCCATACGGTTAGTTGAGAGTTGATGAAAGCAATTTTGATTTTAATCGAAATAAATTATAGCACTAAACTGAACGTATATTGATTTGAATGAATTTATAAATAGAATTCGCGTCGCTAATGAAAAATCTCATTATCAAAATGAAATTGAACGAAAATGACGCATGAAGACAATAGTTGAAGGAAACGTGAATTTGCGCCGTTGTCGTGCTGGCAACTGCGCGAAGATTATTATATTGTAACAATCGTGATTACGGCGTTTTGAGTCGTGGAAATTGCTTGATAAAGTTAGTGCTGACACAATTGCGCGTTACATCGACAAGGGATTTGCGCTCACGCGACGCAATTGTAGATCGTCGCTCGAATGTTTTGATTTGAGCCCAGATTGCGACTGGTGATTTCGTTGCGAGGGATCGTTACGAAATACATAATGCCATCCCGGGGCATCGCGAGTTATCCCTCGCGTTGCAACCACTTTTAAAGATCACCGACGACATCGCACTATTACCAGGCCGGTTCTTAGGTAGCGCGACAGCGGCGGCCCCAAAGTCGTCCTCTATGACGAAGCTGTACTTCGAGGCACGGCGTCTCGTTAAAAGTTTCTAACGACGCGTATTCTTAATAGTCTGCACGCGGACACGTCGTCATTAAAATTATAACTAACCATCCCTCACCCTCCGCGCTTTTGCATTTTGCCAGCTCCCTTTCACTCGCTCTTACGCGCCGAGCCAGTTTGTACAAAAATCCTGAATATATCCGTTTAACGCCCTGTGAGCTCGTCATCTCAAACAATCCATGAATCATTTTTGTTTAACACAATTTGCAAAACTTATTGACAATTTTTTGTCCTTTGTTATGTAATGATCACAGAAAACGAGTGTCTTCAAATTATTCATATCCCCAACGACATTCAAACGATTGAGAAATCAATTTTTCGCGTCCCCGTTTTTTAACTTTCAAATGTACTTTGCGATAGCAATTTTACCAGCTCGTAAATTGTAGAAACCAATTTAAATTTTGTCAAGTTTTGAAGAAATTTAATCCATGAATGCAATTGAGAAAGTGATTAAAGTCAAATTGAATATAAAGAATCCGTAGGAGCGATAATAGAATTATGAAAATTTTTGTGGGGATTAAAGGATGCTCGATATAAATATCAAGTACGAAAAAAGAAAAAAAAAAAAAAAAAGAACAAATCTGTGAGACTGCATTAGCCGGGCATGCAAATACGGAGATAACGTTATTGCAAAACATTTGTTTAACGCCGGCTGTATACAAGTGTCTGAGCACGCAAGATTAAAAAGAGTAGGAGGAACTAAGCTCCGGCTTAGTTCTTTAGTTGTGCAACGGAAATGTAGTAATCGTCCGATGTTTAAGTAGCGAGTTTAGTTACATCGAGTATATTTAAACGCGCTTATTATCATATAAATACAAGTTGGACGTTCAATTTACGCGCTGGAAAGCCCGCTGTACAACACACTCTGCGCTTGGCAGAGTTACAAAAGTTATTATTGTTATTACGGTACCGTTTAGAAACTTTTGTTACCCTGCGATGGATGCCAACCTCTATCTGCCCAACTGCCTACCAGCTCTCTTGACAAAACGTGCGTTGCGAATTTTTTCCAAAACGAGACTACGCGAACTCGCGACTTGCCGACTTGCTGCGATAAAAATTGTTATCACTGAAAAATTTGAATTTCATTTTTTCCTTGTCATTTCAAAAATATAAAAATTAAAATGGCAAATTTGTTTTTGCCGCATTCGATATTCAAACAAAAGTGGTGGAAGCAAGTTTTGGAGCGTAATTTCCGAGTCGAAAATTTGTCGACCCCCGGCGATTTCGGCCTTGACAATTTACCACAAAATCCCAGAAACAATTCACTTTACGGTAACACGCGACAAATATCCCGAGCGCTCAGGAAAATTGCCAACCGTATAGTCTTCCGGAGGTTAGTTTGATGAGATTGCAAAGCGACTAAGTTTTAATTTGTCTTCGTGTGACACGGATTACGTTTACAGGCTCTTATTGACTCGACCGGGGGATTTCCTTCCCGACTTTACCTGACCTTTTACCGTCGCCGCGATTACTATACGAACCTGCGAAATTTAAAATTGACTACCGTCCAAAGAAGCAATAACTATTTCGTTTAATTTTATTTATCGCAGCTCAAACATACGCGAATAAACGAAATCAATTTACAAACACACATTCCATGACTTACAAAAGTTTGGCCATTTCAAAACAACTTCTCTCTCTTTCTTTCTCTCTATTTCTCTCTCTCTCTCTCTCTCTCGCCCTCAACGATAATCAACTGTGAGTTCGAATTAATAAAAGTCCAAATTTCATTATGTCACCTTCCGCGTGTTGCTCGAAATTGGATGAAGTAGCTCCAACTGAGTTTAATAATTACATGACTCGCGCAATTTTTAACTGTAATTAAAACGTACGTCACGTTCATTAATACAAACTGCGTGCTATTGTTTTTGCAGCTGATTAAAAACGATTCTTATTTAACGCTGAAAAACGCCAAGTCGGCAGGTCGACTTTTGACACACCAATTACTACGCTATCGATCATTTCATATTTGACTTTTGAATCTTGATTGCAATAAAGGGAAGTGGCTAATCTAAAATTCAAGTAGTCTCGTGATAACAGCTATTTCGTCCGCTACGTTATTAATGAAAGTGTAAAACATTAAAACCGTGGCGCTTTTATGAACGCTGCAGGTCGTTAACCCTTTTCTATTGATAGGCGTACGCGGACAAGCGGCACAGCCGACAGCAAAGGAATGATTAAAAAACTTAAATAGAATATTGTCTCGTGAATGTTTTATAATAACCTCGACGACGTTTTTTTATGCGAACACCGCCACAGACGGTCGATGATTGAGAACAATGTCTGTCGGTTATTGAGTTGCGTGTGCAAAACTGTTGAGCACATTCTAATAGAAGTTGATCAAATAATTACTTATTGGCAATATCTAAATGGATGCGGGCTCCGAACGGGATATAGGCGAGGGAAAGGTGGCCCGAGGAAGGGGGAACAATGATAGCGTAACCGTTGAGCTACAGAAGAACCGAAAAGCAAAAAAAAATGTGATACCATCGAAAACTAATCAAGATATATTAATAGCTGTATATACTTCACTTACGTATATTGCTATCGCGGGGCCCTCTTGTGCTTCCACGGCATTATTGCAAATCACTTTGCAAGATTGTGCCGCGCCGTCTCTGAAATGGCAGAGCGCCGATATATTCCTTCGACGATGATTTTTTTCGATCAGTCGGGGCGATTGCAGCGACACGCTCTTGCGTTTGATGCAAATTTATTCGTGGCTCGCTAATAAATTACGCAACCTTCGCGAGAATTAATAGAAAGTTGAGGGAACGACTCGAATTAATCACCTTTGACATTAATTACAATAGTTTAATTGCGCCATGTGTTATTTCTCTCCCTCCCCCCAGCCCTCTCCATCGTACCACTTGCGAAACGATGATAAAATCGCTCTGACATTTCGATTGACTTGTATAAACATCGGTTTTCGTGCGGCCGGAAACTGATACGCCGGTCCTCAAAGCCCGGCGCGAAATCAAATTTTTAGGCTCTGGGCAAAGTGTTCATTACCTTTGTACCCATTTCAATTAAAAAACTTGTTAGCCGAAATATAATTGAATGAAAAAAAAGGGAAGCAATATTGCGTTATCTTTACGTCCGTCATGATCGACAAACATATACATGACGTGTACACGTAAGCACAACCACAAAATCTGCTGGCCGAGACTGATCGATGCGCCTGGCCAGCAAAATAGCGGGGCCTTGGGTTTCCAAGTGTGAGGTGGGGTTCAGTCCGGGAAAGAGAAGTTGAACAGGGAAACAAAAAGCACGCAATCATAACGTTAATTACATTAAAATGAGTCGAAGATCACAGACGAATCGGGCTTGCTCCCTCCCTCAGGTTGGATTTGCACGACGAATTTCTCACTGGCAAAAACATACACTGGGATTCAAATTATTTCACCATAAACTTAATACCCAAGCAAATGACATTTTAAACTTCCTAACGATTAAATTAAATTCATCGAAATGAAGATTGGTTGATAAAGTCTAATCACCACTCCGTCAGAGTTTTTTCATCGTGTCATTCGGATTACACAAGCATGCTGAATCGTATGTGTATATCTTGAATTCGATTTTTATCCGAAATTAATTAGATGAAAGTTGGCACAATTAATCGTACTGCTGTAGCCCATAGATTTCATTACGCGAGCGCTACGTGAGAACGTATAAAATAACAAATCTCGAAGTTTAATCATTTTTGCGAACGGAAGTTTCGTGGCTTATTTGTATCCATCTCCCGGAGCGTTCAATATCTCCTAGAGAACTTCTAATAGGGCGCGATGTTCCAATACACTCCGCCAAATTGCACTTGCGAGTTAATAGAAAATTTGATTGACTGAATTAAATGATACGCTATTGCAATTTTTTAGGGTCTTTCAACCCTGTCAGTCGTCTCTGTCGTCGCAGAGCGATTGTGCGCATACGCCCGCGGTAAGACGCGACGCACGTACAACAACAAAAACACACTATTCATTATTCAGCCGTATAGTTATATTCATAATACGAGAGCATAATGTTCGATAGAGCTAACAGGTGAGGTTTCGGAAGGCGAGAAATTCACCGGGACCGTTCATTAACGAGGTTGCAAAATTTAACGGCCGACGGATCTTCAATTATATCCCGCGCGCGGTGGCGTGTCTTCGCAGTGGCATTATTTTTGTATTGTTAATGAGCTCGGTTCAATTTTCGGTGAAATGCTAAACGAAATTGCGCTATATGGAAGTAGCGTTTCTCCGGCTCGTTTTGCTACTACAGGAACTCTCGTGTGCAGTCTTGTATGAAAGCTGTGTTGGTGCGCCGAAACACTCGCTCTGTTAATGAGTTAACCAGACCTCTTTCTCTCTCTCTCTTACCACGCCACTTTAATTGTCCAGAGCGCAAATTGGGCGGCTTTAATTAGCGTTTAATTATTTGCTCCATTTGTTCAAGATCCCCCAAAATCTCGCAAAAAGTGCGTATTCTGAGCAACGCATGCGCATATTTTCCAACCCGTCAAGAAGGACAGAAAGAGAAAGAAAGGAAGAAAGATAAAGAGATCTAATTAATAAATTAACCCATTTGCAAGATATGTATGTGTATCGCCATCACGTGGTGGTTAATGAGGAATGATGCGTGAGCCCGCGACTACCACCGATAATGGAGCTCTTTGCAAGCGTGCGCAATCGTGCGTGATAATGATTTCTCTCTTCTAATTGCAAAAGAGTCGCCGCTAATGCCGAAACTATATATATATATATATATATATATATATATATATATATATATATATATATCTCATTCAGTCTGTTTTAGTCAGATGTGTCGAATCCAACGATCGACTATGTACCGTGGGAGAATTTTTCGAGCACGTCACGTTTTGTCGAATGCACGGAGAGTTCCCCTAAGTTAACGTCAATCGACGGCGATGCATTCGAAAAATATCGCCACTCTGCCATTGACTGCTGGGCATTCAATCAGAAAGCCATATATTTGTACCGCGGAATGGCCTTGAATCATTTTTTGTTCTTATTCTTGCACAATTAAAATGTATGATTTTCTTTTCTTTTGCGATCGAGAAACGATTTCGTCACATCAATCAAAATTTCTAATTTTTGTCAATCAAAAACACAAAAGAATGGATGATAGCAGTCAATTTGCAAGTCTCATCTTGCAATCAATTCTGGCTCGGGAATTATTCACGTCACGTTGAAATAATGAGTCGATAAATTGTTCGATGTATATCAGCGATACACTGATCGTTCGCTTGTTTATTTCAACTGGCGGGATTATTGTTTAATTCCTGTCTCGTGAAAATTAAGTGCATATTGCAAAGAAATTGATATTCCGCGATATAATTTGCGAATCAAAAGTGTGTTTTGTTAGCGACGTATGAAACCATGAAACCCGCGATGAAAAATGTTACGATACGACATTGGAGGATATGAAAAATCGTGATATTCAATACTGTGAAATAAAAAAAAAAACAACCTACAATTTCGTCGTGAAATTT
This sequence comes from Trissolcus brochymenae, assembly GCA_030523145.1. Lineage (NCBI taxonomy): Eukaryota > Metazoa > Arthropoda > Insecta > Hymenoptera > Scelionidae > Trissolcus > Trissolcus brochymenae. The sequence continues at coordinate 48,229 of JAQQRF010000563.1, forward strand.
CCTTTTCACGCACAGAGAGAACGATATATTTATAAGAAAACAAATTCCCAAGCAACAACACACGGTATAACAGAAAGAAAGTCAAGACTTGTCTTGAAATGAAACTAATTCTCAGTTCAGACAGTCGAATAATTAATAATAAAATATTGTCAGTTGAAATTCATGAACAAAACATAAAATAAAATCACTTGATTGTATGTGCATACACTCACACACAGACGAAACAATGAAACAATCGATTGGGGTGCGATTGAAGTAATTAATTTGCCATGTTTCATCAGTGTCAGTCATAATTCGATATTTCGCTGACCGCAGATAAAAAGTTCGCTTGATTATCGACGAGCTATCGAATGCGAATGCGAAAAAACAAAATAATCCGCAAAAAAAATGGGGGATGTACACGAATGAAGAAAACAATAATCGTCAGGAAGAATTAAAAACGCCAGTCCGCGAGCAATCGTCAATCTGCGCGCGGCTGTACACCTAACCACATTCTGGACAGATAAATTAGTGATTTAATTATAGAACTGTCAGAGAGTAATTAAATTAATAATGAGAAACCTCGGGATCCAATCCGATCCGTCGTAGCGAGCTTTCAAACTCTCAAGTGGAGAGTATTACACGCGCACATGCAACATCCACATCAATTCTCGCTTACGCTTTTACAAACAACAACTGTCAAATACTTTTTTTCCAGCATCTTTCCTTGTCGTCGATCCTAATGATAGATTTATTCCGGGCGACCTGCTGCTAATTAACTGTAACATTGTTCGAAAAATCCGGGAACATCAGGCTGTACCGTCGCATATAAAGTACCAGAGAGAGTAATTATTCGGGCTCTTGTTATTTGCTGAACGTGTGTCAAAAGCCCGAGATTGAAATTTTCTAAGTAAAGAAAAAAAATTGCACCTGCATAAGGGACTTTAATCAGAAATCGCGCGGCTTTTTAGCCTATACGGCAACGCGCTCAATTAGAAATAGCAGCTCGTTAGATGAGGATCACCTCATGACCCCGGCATGTGCCGCTTAACTAACGAGATTGATCACATTACCGTTACTTTTGCTCTCTCGAACACCCCGCACACTAAACAAGACATTAATTCCTAAATCGACACTTAAAACCGTGGGATACTTCGTTCCGCTACCGTATATCTTGAATAATTGCGCAAAAAAGTCGTTAACACAAAAATCTTACTTACTAACTCCTGATACTTGTTTTTATTCTTTTTTATTTTTGTTATTCCGAGCTCGCTCTCGTTTATAGTTTATTAACATTCTGAAGTGTCAAATTAATTCAATGGAATAGAGATTGCGGTATTATGTCCCAGGCGCAGTGGTTCTCATCATCAGGAGCTAAGCGCTGTCAAACTTGGGTCTTTCAAGTCAAGCTCGCATTCACATATTCAGTGATACGAAGTAATGGGCTCTGACGCAATATTCACGATGCGTAAGCCTGTCCATGTATGTGTTCCCTATCGTTCATAGCTAATTGGTGCATAAACATCAAGTTTTACGAGCCATGCGTATATGCGTCGCGGCAACCACGCTGCCGCTATACAAACATTGTCTGCCATTAACGTGGGCCATGTCTTTGTATAAACTCCGTGAGTGTGTTTGACCGCGTCATTTGTGTGCGCGCAAATAATATCATTACGCGATGTGCACATACAATGTCGTAGAATAGGATCCATTCTACCAAAGTGCCATTTTATTCTAGTCTTAGAATAGTGTAGACTCAAACTACCAGTTTAAAAACGACGGTTAGAAAATAACGTGTGCTGCGTACATTGTTCTTATTTTTTGTTCGGATGAATTGCTAATTCGGACACTGGGGCTTCGTTTACTTTCAATTTCATCGTGACGTATAGGATCTTATCTACGATCGTTGCAGGCGCACTTCCATCCTGGTTAGTGTAAGACAATATCCTCGAATTATTACCCGTGCTTTAAGTCTGTGATGTATAATTTCTGAATTATGTACAAGTAGAAAGGAGTAAAGTAAAACAGAAGAGAGAATCAACGGAACTAACATCCGACCGAGTCGTCAGATAAAGCAAATAATTAAATCCATTTTGACGCTACGTCAAGTCTGACGGAACAATTTGCGTGCCAAGCAAACAAACCACGAAACGCGAATCAAGATTTTATATGACGGCAAAGTTTTCCTTACAAAATATCGATCGCCGATAGGCTCGAGAAAATGCGCCGCGGCTGATTCGCGTCGGTCGATCCGCGATATCCTTTTTGAAATCTGGATCATTCCGCGGCTACGGTTAATTTAGTAATAGAAGCACGCAATTAACATGAGAGATCGTTGAAACCGATAAGGATAGAGCCAAATAGAAGCAGACGGGTTTTAATGAAGCCAAACCTTCTGGGCCGGACGTTTTCCCTATTAAGCTCTAAGGAAAAGGTGCGTGCTAACTTTGATACGATAACTAATTAGAACCCTGTCATGTTTTGAAAGAAGAAAAATGAATTCCCCTCCCTTCTTCATAGATGAACAGTGCTTTTGTAATTGTGCGAAAATCCATCTACGATTTTGAAAAAATAATTGTTCAAAAATAATAAGAATCTGACACTGAAATATCATCATAAATCACATCGATATTAGTGTAATGATTGGAAATTAAGATTTGGTCGTTGATATGTTGTTTGTCCCGAGAGAATGGATCATTGTCAAAGTTGAAACTATAACGTCGAATTATCCTTTTTGATTTCAGAATATTCGGTACTACTGGAGCGTGTGCGGCTTGCAACCAAACGATACCAGCCACTGAGCTCGTGACAAGAGCAGGCGGTTCGGTGTTTCATATGAAGTGTTTTGCTTGCAGTAAATGTGGCACGCCACTCACACAGGGTGACAGGTAAGGCACATGAGTTTCTGGGTACGAGTTGTCGTTTCCGAGTCATACATATTTTACATTCATTAAAGAAATTGAAAGACAAGAAGGGATCACGTTATAGCCGAGCATCTTTGGAATTATGATTGCATTATACATAGTTATCATGACTTCATTGCGTATTACCAAAGGCGCATTTTGATTTATTCATTCTGAATGCTCGAGTATTTTCCAATTTGAATTTAAATATTCACGCGACTAGATACGAGTGCATTTACTGACGATGTTGGAGCATAATTAATTTCATTTTTGGATGTAATTATAGCATACCTAAAAGAATAGTAATTTACCCTTTGTACGCCATTATTGTTCAAAATGTCAGAGGCAACAAATTTAAAACATACGAATATATCAGAGGTACAATTTATTTCGCTGCATTATGTAAATGCACAACAAGAGAGAAAGAGAATTACTTCAGTTAACAAATTAACTAATTAAATAGAATTATAATGTTGTTCTGTCGAGATGACGTGACATAATTAGTTTAATGTTAGAAAAAACAAAATTTGTCATACGTATTTTTCAGCTGAATACGTTGATTTATTATCACGTCTCTCGAATGAAAAATATATCTTTTTATGGACAGATATGAATTTACTTCTCACGTTTACTCACGAATCGTTAATTTAATGTTATTCAATTGCCAATGCAACTAATTAGTTCATACCAGAATGAAATATCAATCGCCTTTACCGAGTTAATTATTATCTCTTTGTGAATTCCTTTACTTTTTGTATCAAAATTATGATAAACGAAATAGGATTTTGAAGTAGCAAAATGTGCAACATTATTTATTATTCAAGTGTCATGAGTAATGGTCGTTATTTGTATAATTATATCAACAGAATGAATGCAAATGTTTGATTAGAAATGTCGTTTGATTGCAGGTACTACTTATTATCCGGTGCGGCAGTGTGTGAAACGGACTGGCACAAAATAGTCAAATCTTCGAGTGTGAACGCGTCAGGGACAGTCGCAGCGGCAGCCGGCAACGGTGGAGCTACAGTTAGGAAAGGCAAAGTCGGCAGGCCGAGAAGGAGTCGAGAATGAGGGGCCAACCCGGTCGGCCGCCCGAAAAAGGTGCAGCCTACCGTGCAACCGACTCCAGTGTCCACGACGATGCCGCCACAAGTGGACCTCATGGACGTCGGTGCGGGTGGGGACACCTATTCGCCGCCGCCGCCGGGTAATCAGCAATTTCACCACCACCACCAACAACAACCTCCTCCACAGCACCACATGGGCCTGCTCCAGACTGGGATTCCAGGACACCACCCTAGTCCTTATCAAGACTGGGCTTGGACGCCTGAACCCTGTGATTAAGAAGCCGGGCCCTGTTCCTAAAGACGTTTTCAAAATGAGTGACTGTCCATGCGACAGCAGTGTGGTGCAAAATAGAATTAACGTGGTGGTTCACGCAAAACCGTCGGGAACGTCACCCCGGTGACCTCCAGGAATTCACTGTGCAATTCAAGCGTTCCCCCGAATCGCGTTTGTGATCAGACTTTGAATCTCCTCTCGTGGAGAAGACGTCTACTTCAGTATTTACGATTGTGACGAGTGCTAAAAGGGAGCAGTTTCCATTCGACGAGAAAATAACGTGATATATCGTAGTCAATTTGAAGCAATTTTCCTGACGCCCTGACTCTTTATTGAGGAGCACCCACGGTGTGGACCCAAAACGTCCACGTACAAATTGTAATTATGTATTTTATATTCGATCGTTGCTCAAGTAGTCAACGAAGGGTCAGCGGTGATCGCGTATTTGTTCGATGCAAGTGAATTGCAAATTGAACCCTAATCACGTCTTGAAGCCGGAAGACCAACCTTTTGCTCAAACGGGTGAGAACGAACTAGAAGCGAATTATAAATAAATCGGCAGAGGTTTATTAGAAGTTAAAACAAACTAAAAAAAAAAAAAAAAACAAACAAAACAAAACAAAACAAAAAAATACAGAGGTGGAACATCCGATTTCTCGAAACTTATGGCGGTGCTGAACCGCGAAGCGAGATATTTTATAATTTTGCCGCAACCGACGGCGACGTGCAACAAAGTTTATAACTGGCCGGCGATTGTTGTCCGACGAGCTTTCTAAATCGTGCGGCTCATAGAAAATTATTTTTCTTTCAAAATTATCGGGCCTTTCGCCTCGCCGAGCTTCGGGACTTGTAAGTTCGTTAGGCGTCCCTTGTTTCGCGCTCGCAGCCACCATTAATGTTCCTTTTTTCACGGTGCAGCCCCGTTTGTATATATAGATATACAGCCGACCCGGGGATCATTCTTATTTATTTTCGTCCGAGACTTTCCCGTTCGTCTGTGATTTCCAGTCAAACTCGTTCCACCGTTTCAGAAGACCGAAATCGCGGGACCTTCCATTGGTCGGTGCGTCTCACATACACGGAACCGATGAACAATATCGGTTCGTTCAATTTCCTGGATTCTCTATTCAAGCAATATCTTTGAATAACTCGTTGTAAAATATTGTACAAGTTAAAAGCGTTGAAGGAGACCCGTGACTTCCTGGACGGGGGAGAAGAAAAAAAAGGGGTAATAACCTGTACAGAACTCACGTGTACAACCTTGTTAACTTGACCTGGTAACTTCTGCCACACGTACCGACAGCCGAGAGAGTGGCGAATACGCGTGACGTGTTGTTGCTGCACATTATCATGATTTGTAATTATTATATATTGGTTAGAAGAATTCGGTTCAAGTTGATGAGTTGATTGTTTTCGTGGAATTCTGACCTGCGAGCGTATCGGTCGAGCAAACCGCCAAACGAACGAAGATGAGAACACTTGAAGGGAATATGCGACAGGGTTACATAAAAATTCGCAATACATGTAATATAAATGTGTAGTTATTAAATGCAACACAAAAAATGACGTTACATCTACGACGCTCGGGGTCAATGTCGTCGATGGGCCAAGTGACGCCATCTGTTGGCAGTGTGCGCGACTGCATTGCGCCGAGCCATTTGATGCTCAATAATGAAAACAAATCTTGGATGTAAACTGTATTATACAACTGACCGTTACTCGCTTACACGTTCCGTTATTAGAGAATCTTTGTCGGTGAGGAGTTGTGAGCAGCGACATTATATTGACGGGTAAGACGTCGTTGCCAATGTCACGGCGGAGCAAGAGGTACTGCGGGGACGGGTGACGAAGCTTACAGACGTCGGAAGTTGAGCGGAAAGCATGATGTGAAAGAGAAAGTGTAATTTAAACTTGTATATAAGATACATTTTGTATATTGTTAAAAGTTTGTGTGATATAAATGGTTATGTACAATTGGTTGGATCGCTCGTTGCACAGACAGCTGATTTGGCTTGGTGTGTCGCACCTGGTATGCGCGTACGAATTACTGGTGTGCATATGATACTGACGTTACGAGAACCGGTCTTCGTTGTACATCAAATGGATCTAAAAGATATTTAATTGTTATCGTCGATATCTAACCCGTGGAACATAATCGTAACTGATAATGGATATATATGTGCTATTATGTTGATTATCATCTCGAGGGAAGGTTCGAGCAGTGCGCGATTCGCACATATGCGACACACAAAATGCAATCTTTACATATCATGACTACGTTTGTTCTCGCGAATTTCGACAGCGTCGACTTTCAATTGTTTTTTTGATGTGTTTATTACCACCCGAAACACGCAGCAACGTTTCTCGAAACGACGCATCCCTCCAACCTTCCCGCTACCAATTTTTATGTCACAAATAACGTACAGTATGTTCACATCTAGTACTCGACGCGTATACGAGGTGGTCTTTTTTTACTCGGTAGTACTGTACGAAACATCCACTCGACAGCAAGATGAAGAACCTTTTGTGAATTAATCAGTATTACCACCTCGAGATAGCGCAACGACGAGATCTCCAGTTGAAAACGCGTGGACCGAGGTGATCTTTCGCGTTTAGTTAATTTTGTTATTTGATTTAATGCGACTTCTAACGCGGGCACAGGTCCACCCTGTCCCGAAAAAACTCTTGTATAAATAAAAAGAAACTATGACACAGACACACAACACATACATGAACACATTTATTAATAAAAATAAAAAAATACAAATTTTTAGAAAAAAAAAGTTACAACCACAGGCTTGTATTTATTTCATTTCAATCCTAAAAAAAAAGTTCGCATCTGCATCATGTGTGTCGTTCGAGAGAAATTGACACTCACGCAACAAATGCCAAACACTTTTCGTTTCGACGAGAAGAATTTTATTGCGTTTGAAAATTGGCAAATGTAATTTCAAAAGTGTGCCTGATTTCATGAATTATTAAAAAATTCTCCCAACAAACTGTTGGACGAAAAGATTTTTTTTTCCTGCCGAATGTGTGGAATACATTACGAACGCTGGCGAGAGCAAAACGGTAAATCATAATCATCTGCACTTGTAACGAATTGAAAAAAAAAAAAAAAAAAAAAAAAAAAAATGTAATTTTACAATTTTCGTTTCATTTCATATTGATTACCGCACATTGTTTCGTCATGAGGCAAAAAAGAAAATGATAAAAAGTGTACCTCGACAAAAGTCTTGATAATGAGAGGCTCTTTTTATAGAAATAACCCGAAGTCATGATTCGTCTGACGATCGAAGACGAGCGCTTCTGATGACGATTTCTGGCACACAACCGGGTTTCAGTTGACGAGCATTTTGAATGTATATTCTTAGCTAGCGGCAAACAGAATTCGTTAATCCTTGAGTGCGTTGCTCGGTATTCTAATTGTCAGGCATATAAATTTGTGAGCGATGCTCTCGGACACTTGGCAGCTGCCGTCGTTTAATTATTTGCACATTCGTATCGATAAGTTTTTGCAAGAAATTTAATTGGATAATAGAAATGGTTGCTTTGTTATCCCGAAACCGGAATCACATTCAATTAATATCAGTATCTTATGAATCATGAACTTACCTTTTTTACACTCAGAATAAAACGATCGTGTTTTAATTCGATTTGGTCGATACAATCTACACGATTTTTCATCGCTTAACACTTATTTAGATTCGACCAGAATTGAACGTTGGTGCATGAAAGAAACTGTAAACATGATACCAAATAGAATCACTGTTTTTGTTATTGTTCGGTCGATATTGACGATGAATTTTCCTCGGTGAGAATTCCTACGCGAGATTAACCAATTAATCACATCAGCCAATAAAATTTAAAGAGACACAGATTGCAATGTAAAATCAGAAAAAATGAGGTATAGTTCATTCATTTATTTACTAAGGGAGGGAATTAATTTTGTGTAAAAATCTGTGACCATTTAACTGTGTAAAATACTGAAGAAACGACAGGAACAGATATTGATAGGGAGAACTGACTGGTTTCCATGAATATAATTCTAAAACTCGACATAATCAAGTTGTCGAATAATCATCAACTTCTTAAGAATGCAATATGGATAGAATGGAAGCAGTTCCGACTGTGAGAGGCGCGGCCATTATCAGCGCAATTGACGATTACGAATGATGCATGTTCAATTATGTTGAACTTGCGCTGTACGTGTTACCTACACGTAACTGAGTTATAATCTTGGGAGCATGTAAGGTCATACGTTTTGCATGTTAAGTAAGCCCTCGATTTTGTCGAGCACGGTGCCATAATGAGGCATTAAATTTTTTATTGCCCTCGAAAAGAAAAACTGTTGGCGGCCCGAAGGGCTGCCAACGTAAACCTAGTTTATTCCTCAGTAAGTAAAAAATTCTACTCTTTGTCCTCTCCAATGAAATAGAAAGAAAAAAAAATAAGCACTACAGCTGCAGCTTTTATATTTTTCCATAATTCATTTCAGTGACTACGAGCGACCACTTACTTAAGAAGAAATCAGTTTATAAAGCGTGTACACATGTCCACACTTTAGAATCGCATTTCAAATAGTTTTGTGCAATTAAGTTTGCCCCAAGTTAAATTGTAAAATTAAAGTGTCGACGAAGTCAGAGTCGAAAATTAGTTAGGAAAATTGCATTCCTAATTGATTTCACTGGCTGAATCATTTTTTGCACTAACAATGATTGGCAATATTTTACAATTACATTCACTTTCATTTATGAACAAATATAGAAATAATATAACGATCTAATTTTTTGGACGACGGGTTAATGTAAAATTCTAAACCAAGCACAATTAAATCCAAGATTTAAAAATGCATGTTTGAATTCGTGATGTGGAGTTACCAATTTTGTCTCAATTTTGATGTATATCTTGAAAGATGTTTTGGTAATGCTATTACGATTAATTTCTTTACGTTTAATAATGAAATAATAAAAAGTAGCAACAATAGGGAACGCGGAAGTCAATTACGCAAGGCTGAATTGTGCGGGGCTTAATTTTTTTATCGCGTGACTGAATCCATTTTGAACTCCCCAAACAATTAGACCCAATTTTCGATATCCAAAGAGAGTTAACGAGTTCCTCGAGATACAAGGATTCCGAATTACGTTGAAAACCGGTCGATTCCGTCGGAGCCGTGAAAGCGAGTCCAATCGGGCAGCGGTCTATTCGCAGGGCGGCCAATCAAAATGCCTAGTATATCGACGTCAGCTTCGTTAATTAGACGCCACGTAAATCAGTCTTGAAACTCAACGTTAATTAACACCGGGTACCCGCTGGAATCGCTTACCCGCCTATTTATCGAGCATCGTTGAATACATAGTGACGGCACGCGTGCGTACCCTCCCGCGTCGGCTCGCCATCCAGATTGACACTAGATCAGCATAATTGCCCTTTTGTCAATTAAGATTCTGCTTTGTGTCTTATGTATGACTCGGCGCAGCGAGATTTATTGAGTGTCAAATAGAAAGATGCATGATTTGGCTTGCGCAAACTGTTTCCAACGGTACACACATTGTAGCTTGACAGTTTATTGCTGCGATGAAATTCATATATTTTTCCAGTCGATTGTTTTTTGAAGATGAAAAAATGTAATGAATAAGGCATTTAAAATAAATCAATGAAAGTTGTACTTTGTTAAAGGCTTTTCGAAGTTTTGTTTTTTTTTCTTTTGAAATATTATTATGAAAAATAATTTCTTCAATTCCATAAAAGAAATTTCAATCACATTTAAAATAAGGTGCATAATTTTATTGCAAATCGTAATCTCTTATGACTATGCTGAATAAACCATGTGTTCTGTATTATTCTTCAAATGTATAGCATAGAGGGTTCCCCCTCGATTCACAAGCCAATATTACTATCAAATCCGTCTTTGTCCCTCGCATAGTTTTTTTACTACTCTAAACGATAACCATTACGTGTTTAATCAATGCGAAGTTTAATAAATCATTCTCTGTAATTCATTCTTCAAGCTTCCCTTTACATTAATTAAAAAGACCAAATTACATCGATCCCACGCACGAAACAAAAAACTGCTATTCATTTAGTCGCGTTTTCGACCTTACAATTTTACTCGTCTCAAATTTTAATTAAAAATTACCATCGAATTTCCTGTGTCCTCTACGTTTTTATTCCTCAGATTCACTCGATGAGGAAATTGAATAATATTTTCGACAACCTATGAAACATTGGTCCAAAAAAGAACGATACCTTTCAAAAGTATATAATCTCTTAATAAAAAAAAAAAAAAAAAAAAAAAAAAAAAACAATTTCAGAACAAACCTTCCGAGGGAGGAAACTGTTTCCTCATCTTGAATGTTTCAATTTTAATTAACGATTGGGCCAGGTAGACTCTCGGGGTAGTTAATTTAATTAAAATAGAAGGAATACTGAAAATAAGCGATGAATCTAAGGTAACCCATTAAAGTCTACGAATACGCGCTATAAATTTGTTAAATGCACCACGCTGCCCACTTGCTATTCGCCGGCCAAAAACTTCTTGTGTTTTGTCGAGCATTTTGTTTCTGCAAATGCACGCTCTCACCATTTAATGAATGTCTACCGGCTAATGAGGGACCATGATAAACCAGCCCGGGTGTCAAGGGAGGTTAACGGGCACGCCAAAGACGATGGACAGAAAGCAACAACTGAAAAGAGAGGAAGTGATTTAAGGGATGCCAGGGTAAGGGGCTTATTTATTTAGGTCGTAATGAGATCTTAAGGGGAGACTCGAGAGTGACCCGACTGCCGCACCGAACAAAGTAGGAAATCGCGGTAAGGGGGAAGGGAGAGGGTGTAGGGCACAAGAACAAGAGTCGACGAACAGAAAAAAGCAAGACACCAATTAATGCATTTAAGTAACCAACAAGTTTCTTTCGCTCGACCAACAAAATTGTTCTATATATCATTATTCTCTTCGTTACTTTGGTTTCGATTTCTTTTCTTCTACTTGCATATTATGCGTGGAACGAAATTCATTCAAGAGGATGCTAACGATGGCACAGCTCATTCGAAAACGGATCTTGGGCAATTGGCTGATTAGGCAGTCTGATACAAAAATTCTATTGTTTGATTTTTATAATTCCAAAATAAAAGAAAAATAAATAATAATGGTGAGAACAATCAAATCAGAGGAAATATGAAAAATGACATGAAAACAACACGAAAAGCAAAGAGAAAGATTGTGAGTGTGTGCGTATGGGAGAGGCATTATGAGTCATGAAATAAAAAAGACACGCATTGTTTGAACAGCGGTGTGAATTGCAAATCACAAATCACAATGGCACATTAAAACAATGAATTTCTTGAGCAAACGACAGGGTTTCAATATGCGAACAAGGGGTATCTAAATCACAACGTTAATTGCCAATTTGCTCTTCCCACTGTCGAAGGAATATTGCGCGTGCCGTTAATCACTGCTAGGCGGAATGCCACTTCATTCAATTTTTCGTGGCATTACGTAAACGGCAATGCTGCATTATAATTAATGACGCATGCATTAATCTTGGCGCGCGGTGTCACATGCAAATGGCCAATTAAACTAAACAAGTTAAGTAATTTATGCTCGCGTTTAAAGAACTTCCTTGTCCCGAATGACGCAAACTGTGTCAAAACTTCGGTACTAGTTGTATATTGTGCAACGAAAACTTGAACGATGACAAATCGTTGAAAACTATATACACACGCAACGCGGATTTATTTGAAAGCGCGCAACGGGTCAATTGTTCCGGTACCCCAATAACCCATCCGTCAGAAGATATAATCATATTTTTAATTATTTCCTTTTGACGTGAAACAAAGAATAAACAACCAATTTGATGTTTTTTTTTTTTTTTCACTTCCATCCTCTCTCATGCGCTTGGTCGTTGCCTAATTTTCTTCTTTGAACTTCCAATTTTACTGGCTGCGGAACGAGGCGGCGCAATTTTTGTCCGTCCGAATGAGTAAAAATAAATCACACGACGAATCACCGTTTCTTACTATTTATAAATGTCTGGTTACGCCTGACAAAATTAATCTAACTGTGATTAAACTCAGTTTCACGTGTTCACTGTCAGTCAAAATGACTTCGCGCCCGAACATGTGTAATCAAATTGTGAATAATTGACACTTAAAATACCATTAAATTCCTTTTGATTGATATCAAACACTGATCAAGCCACGCGTTTAGGAAACATCGCTCTCGAAACTCGAGGACAAGTTGGCAATGGAGCTTCGATTAATTAATGGCCGAAAATCATGAAAGGCGAGCCGACGAATAATTAGTATATAGCTGTGATGGCGAAAAACTCGCGACATTAAAAACGTCGCCGAGCGTAGAGTTACATGAATTTGATTAAAGTTTCAGCCAAATCGCGCGCGCGGGCTCACCGCTGAGTGCTCGAACTAGCGATTACAATAAAAACCCCATTGAATAACCGCAATAATGCAAAATTATTAGCGCGCATGTTATTTAATTAACTCCTAAGTATGGTTTTTTTTGTTATTAAATTTCAATTCTATAACAAACCGAGCACTAGTTAACTACATTAACTATTTATACTATTGATTTCCAATGGCTGGATTACATATTAATGTAGAGAACAACAGCTCTCATGCAGTTTTTGTACAGCATATCCCAACGTTTGGTTTATATTATAATGAAAGAAAAAAATCAAGCGAGCGAAAATATATCAAATTGTTAACGTTGGTCGTGCAATTAATCGCTTTATTACAAAGTTTGAGTAGGCTTTAATTAAACTGTGATATTTCATTACACCGACAACGAAATATATTATAAACAGACAATTCGAACGAGGGTGGGCGCGCTTACAAATTCGCGAGCAAAATTTTAAAGGTATTTAACAATCACTCGGGCATAAACTTAGTTTAATTAATTGCATTGCTGCAGAGTGCAATGTTTCTAATCAAAGTGAATACATATTGTTATACTCCTACCCTTACTCGGCAAGCCACCGAGAATTAATTATGGCATTCCGCGTTAGCTCGGAGAATTAATTACGTCCAGAAGTTGGACGTTCGCGATGGGTCGTTAGAAATTGTCCTTCGTTACAGTTGAAAGGGTTTGTCGAAGATGGCTGACGCTTGCTAGTTTCATCGATGTCATTCGGGTTCTCCAATCAAAGATAAAAATAATGTTCATCAGAAGACAGCACAGTGTCTTCGGCCAAGTATGAAAAAAATGAGCATAACACTGCAGTGTCTTCTTCTTGTTCCGTGAAAAGAAATGACACGCAAATAAAAACACGTACAATATCAAAAAGTAATATCTTTTTAGGTGCGCATTATGTGGAGCCCGCGGAGTAGATCATAATGAAAAAAAAGAAAAGTGACGAAATTTTAACCGAGAAATTTAGGGTTGAAATAATTGCAATATTGAAATGAAATAATTGAAATATTTTAAACAATTAATTGAAATTCTCCAAGGTTACATTGGTTATTACAATTTAATTTAATTCAATCAATTAATTGTTAATTCGTTTAATTTTTTTTAGAAGACTATCAGGGCACATCATTTTATATATGACAAAATTGTACTTGGTCATAACTAATTTTAATATCATAACCTTCCATGTTCAAAGGTATTTGTACTTTTTTTTTTTTTTTTTTTTTTTTTTTTTTTTTTTTTTTTTTTTTTTTTTTTTTTTTTTTTTTTTTTTTTTTTTTTTTTTTTTTTTTTTTCGAATTTATAAAAATCACATTTTTCAATATTTTTCTTACAATTGCATTGATTCTTTAGAAAAATATGAAATTTACATTTTGATTTTATAGCCACATTATTACATTGTATCTTTTTTCAATTCTCCGTTGGTTAATAAATTGAATACGCTATGAGAAGTCATGTCTGTAAGAGGTGTATATTTTTGTACTTTGTAATTACGCGCGCGCAACTATGTGTACATTATTTTTGAAGCGATAGTATAAGTTTAATTGAGCAATTATTCGCGCTACAAACGATGGTGATGACGACGTACATGATCTTTCGAGTAACATTAAAATCGTTTTTCCAGCCGCGTCTAGTTATAAGAAAAATTATCATTTTAATGAAAGCTTACTATATAACTTTAATAATCATATTGATAGCTCGGATTTGTAATTTTATAAATCATCATATATGCAAACTCATTTCACAATCAACTCGTTATTAATTGAAACTCAAACTATTTTTTTTTTCCTTGCAAATAAGAAAATGCACTCTTGAAATATAAAATTGTTAACATCTAGAAGTGTAAAATGAATTGAAATACCAATTAAAATGTCATTTTGATAGTTGACACATAATGAGTGGAAGAACATACAAACTTAATGTTAAAAGAATGTTCATCAGCTGACTTTTTTTTATTACATAATATGCAACTTATTTTAGAAGAAGGCCAGGAAACAGCAGAGTGTATACAAAAGGAACAACAATGATCGAGCGAATAATTAAAAGCATGTTTATTTTTAGCAGTTTATAATCGCTGGCCGAGTGCTCGCATATCGTGTGCATTCGTCTTATCCGAGCTCTTTATATTTCTCCCTCACCTCATCATAGGCAGATTTAATTAAAGATGAGAACATCATGGTGATGCACGGTTGTATTTTGTCTTTCCTTTTTCTGTCTTCTTCTCGTAAGTAATTGATAATGTTATAGTGATGTACCAAAGAAAATAAAACACATTTTTTTTCTCTTAAAGAAACGAAGACAAGAAAAGAAATTAATACGCATAACATCATTTAATGAAACGTTGAGGCAGGACGGATGCGAGAGTATATAATGGCTTGAGAAAAAAGACCAAGTAATGAGAGAGGGTGACGAAGGCGAATGAAAGAAAGGTGCAAAATGTGTAAGTGAATCTTCGTCATCTCATAAACATGCAATCATATACAGAATTAATAAAGATGTTTACTGTAAAAACAAGTTTGATGCGCACGTGATGCCTTCAATGCACGGACGGAAAAATAAGCTTTCATATTTTACGTAGATAAGAATAAAAGCAATGGATCCACGCGGAGTTTTCTTGCAGAGAAACATTCGAATAGATATTAATACTTCACTTTCTTATCTACGTCTATATACACTCTTTCTTTTAACTTTCGTTTTCGTTCAGGTATCTTATTTGTTTACAAAATTGAAAGCAAATTAATTGCAGCACCGACTAATGTTCACAGAGTAAAAAAAAGGTCTGCTAATTATATTCGTCATTCCTTTATCTCACATCATTTTCTTTGGGTTTATATTCTTCTTTAAAGCTCAATTCATTAAATTCATTCAATTACACTAATTAGAACACTGCTATGTGGCAATTATCATTGAATCATTTTTATTGAAGAATTTCCATTTTATTTGCGTCTAATTGGTTATCTCCATTTCACAAGATCCTGTGCGCGTTAATTTAACTTTGCCATCATTTTGTTCTACGCTAGTATTTCATCATTTTTTTTTTTTTTTTTTTTTTTTTTTTTTTTTTTTTTTTTTTTTTTTTTTTTTTTTTTTTTTTTTTTTTTTTTTTTTTTTATTTTTTTTTTTTTT
>JAQQRF010000564.1:0-77844 GCA_030523145.1 Trissolcus brochymenae
CAAACAAAGTGAAAAAGTTTTTCAGTGAAGTTATTTTTACAAATAAATATTAACTTGCAATTAAATCAAGAAAATCGAGTGTAAAACGAAAAAAAAATGTGACCTATTTGAAAAAATATCACAATTAAACGAGATGTGAATACAAAAATTCAATAAATTATGAAAATATTTTACAAAGTTCATTTGAAGGGTAAGTATACAAATAAGAATATATGTCAAATAAAAATGTTGTTATCATTTAAAAAATCATTTGATAATGAGAATTTAAAAAAACAAAACATTTCAAACTTTGAAGAATAAATTGTTTTCTTTTGGGTCTATCGAATTCAGTCAAATAAATCATCACAGTTTCGTTAAGCTTATTTGTTTTGAGAAAAAAAATATACAGATGACGCAATTATTCTGCATCAAATGATAGAAAATTAAATGAAAAGTATTTTTTACAGAGATTTCATACAAATTTAAATTATTCTGTTTTCATTAAACCAAATTATCAATTTTTTTATTTGATAGTTTGATAGATCGATGATAATATATGTTTTAATTGTTATAAAAAAAATCAGTGAATTATTTTCAAAAATTAAATTTCAGGTAATATTGTTGCCGAATATGAGAAAATGAATGAAATGTATATTGTAGATGATTGTAAAAAATCCAAAATAAAAATTCGTTGTGTATCATCTATCAGCCAAATGTAAGTCCATTCTCTTTTTAATTAATTTAATAATTCAAGAAAAGCATTATTTTCAGTTTATAAAATGTGTCAACAAACTTTGTTTATGTTCCAGGGAATACAATGTTGCAACGTTAGGAATCGCCAGAAATTTGAGCGTGAATTTTGATTTCAAAGGATCTGCCGTCAATACGACAAATAACAAAGGTACTTATTTAATTAACTAAAACAATTTCAAACTTATACTAAAAAGGAGAAATCGTAATAAAAGACTGTTTATATCAACACACTGTTTATTTGCACAATAGAAATAGAAACATTATACAAAAATTGTACATCACATTATTGTAAAATTGTTATGGACTCGTTCAATTTTTTTTTTTTTTTTTTCACAATCAATCATAATTGCTCTTTGCTAACATTAACACTGTGACAAACAGACTACAATCCGGACGATGCATTTAGACTCGAATAACAAATATGTTTCTATGAAGGTAAAAAAGGCAAATAAATGCCATCGACTCCTTTGTCACAGCGCCATTTCACAGCACCTTTTAAAACTACAGAATTGTTAAAATACATTATCATTTCAATGAAAAATTCTACGGATTCGTATAAACGCAGACTGTAAACATAACACAGAACTGATCACAGAACTTTAACGTTGTTTGCCTTCATCATGTAACTATCCACGACTTGCGTGTTAAAGATACATTGTTTTGTATTACTGAAACGCCTCAGCTTATCCATTCTATCGTATATCGTTCTGCATGGAACCTTATACTTTTCTGATGCCTTGTTCGGGGTCGCGCCAAGAATCACCATCTTGATCGTCTCTCTGAGATCCTCATTAGAGTATTGCTTGTACTTACGCTTTCTTCCGGTCGAAGGCTTTGCTGCAACCTTTGGCTTACTTTCTGACTTTTTGGTTTTCACAGTTTTTGAAGTTTTTGAAGTTTTCGGAGCTTTCGGAGCTTTCGGAGCTTTCGGAGTTTTCGGAGTTTTTGGAGTTTTTGGAGTCTTTTGAACTTTTACAGTTTTAATGTCATTTGACGATATAGAGCAGCTGCTCATTCCAGACGTCGAAGGACTCGGCTTAGAGCAGCTGCTCATTCCAGACGTCGAAGGACTCGGCTCCCACTGGTCATAGTTCACGTGAGCTGCAGTTGATCTCTCACTTCCTATAAAATCAAAAACGATATTTAGAAATTCAGTTTGTTAAATAAATTATGTAAAAAATTGAAAACAATTTTGAATGACTTGAAACTTATAAAACTTTTTGAACTTATGAAAAGCAAAAACAATAATGTACGTTACAAATGACTTAAAAAAATGTTAAACAAAAAAATATTAATTGATTATTACCTATGCTACTGCGCGTACTATGTGCAATAGAGACGGGCTTTTTAACAGATAGCATAACATCATGTTTCCTCACGAGACCCAATCTTTGAAGAAATCTGAGCTTTTGGATTTCCGGATCGTCTGAGACTTCTTCTTTTTCTTCGACCTTCTCTTCTTCAAAAATCATCTTTTCTCCACCAAATTTCTTTTCACCAGCAACCTTCTTTGGTCTAACAATCCTTCTCACCCCAACAACCTTCTTTGCTCCAGCAACCTTCTTTTCTCCAGCAACCTTCTTTTCCCCAGCAACCTTCTTCTCCTTCTTTTCCTTCTTTTCCTTCTTGACCACGACTTTCTTCACATCGCTCTCAATCACCACGGTCCCATTTTTCTTCGACTTTTTCTCAACTCGGGCTTTCTTCAAAATCACAGGCTTCTCTTGGACTGTGTCTTCCTTCTGATCCTTGACTTCCTCCTGATCCTTGACTTCCTTCTGATCCTTGACTTCCTTCTGATCCTTGACTTTCTTCTGATCCTTGACTTCCTCCAGATCTTTGACTTCCTCCAGATCTTTGACTTCCTCCAGATCTTTGACTTCCTCCAGATCTTGGACTTCCTCCAGATCTTTGCCTTCCTCCTGATTTTTGACCTCGGAAACTGACACGATAGCGACCTCGCTGTCATCAATCTCTTCGAATTTACGTTTTTTGTTCGGGGTCTCGACTTCTTTGATTGTCACACCGCTCTTCAGCTCGCTCACCTCAATCTTCGGCTCATAGATGTCTATTGCAATGCTCTGATCCTTCCTCGTGAAGCAATTAATGTCGTACCGACGACAAAGCGCGATGAAATCACTCAGCTCTTCGACAGTCACTTTCACGCAGCCATTGTTGATGAATGTGAGCATCTGCGCGAGCCTCTCGCTGGGGGCGTTATCAAGGTACAAGCAGATAGGGCCACTTGGGATGTTCATGACCGTCCGTGTATGTTTCATGAGCATCCTCAAGTACTTGGAGCTCGAAGCCAAAAATTGGCCGAAACAGGCGACCAAGAACGGCGCTTCCGGCAAAATGACCAAAACGTCCGAGTTAAGAATCTTCTGCGTCCTCTTGTACTCCTCGAACATTGTATTGATTATCATGGCCATTTGGACGTGACTGCTCAATATCAGTCCCTTTTCGACAATTTGCATCATCAAATGCATTGTCCTCTGGAATGAGAAAAAAAAACCATTGTTCCAACCTTGCTCCGTAATGTATTATAGTTAAGGTGGTACAAAAGAGGTCAAGGTCAAGGGTTCGTACAATTGTTTTTTCCAAAATAAAAAAAATATCAGAAGATATGTTTAATGTTTTTTGTTTGTTTGTATTTTGATAGAAACAATCAAACAATTGTTGTGATCCAATGACGTTGACTCATTTTTTTAACAGTGGTATGAAAAACTGGTTTATTGACAACGGTGCATTAGGGGTCAGACAAGAATTGCTTTGAGTGAACAAAATATATCAGGCGATTGTTTGGAAGTTCAAACAATCAACGGATATATCGTGTTCAAAGAAAACAGTTATTGTATGACCATTTGTACTTGATTTGTGTTTTTTTTTTTTTTTTAACAAACCAATTTGCATATCACTACCAGTTTAAATAGAACTAATTTACTTATTTAACTTTTTGAATTAAAGTCATTAAATTGAAAGTTAAAAGGAAAAATTATTTAAAAAATGAAAATTAAAAAGCACACATTGTCGATAATTAATTACATATTCTGAATGCAAAATTAAATTAAAATTTGGATTAAAAATTTCATCATCACATTTGATGATGGCCCAAAATCCCTTTAAATATGAAAAAAATAATGAATTGGATAACTTGTGATGTAAATAAATTGAAAATTATTTTGAGATATCAAAAAAAAAACTGAAACTGAAACTTTAACGAAGGAAATGACTGGACAAAAAATAATTATTTGAAAAATGAAATAAAAAAGCACTTTTGAATTTTTGTTAATTAATTAAATATTCTCAATACAAAATTTTTAAATTAAAATTTGGATAAAAAATTGTCACATTTGATGATGGCGCAAAATATCAAAAAAAAAAAAAAAATGAAAGAAATTAACATTAGAAAAACAAAAAAATATTAATAAATATGAACGGCCCGAGAATTTTTTAATTAAAAAAAAATTAATTGGATAGCTTTTGGTCTAAATAAATTGAAAATTATTTTGTGATATCAAAAAAAATAAAACTGAAACTTTAACGAAGGAAATGACTGGACAAAAAAATATTTAAAAAATGAAAATTAAGCATTTTTAAATTTTCGATAATTAATTAAATATTCTGAATACAAAATTAAATTAAAATTCGGATTAAAAATTGTCACATTTATTGATGGCGCAAAATATAGAAAAAAAATGGAAGAAAATAACATTAGGAAAAAAAAGAGTTATAAATAAATATGAGGTCCGAAGATTTGTGTGAATTGAAAAAAAAATTAATTGGATAACTTGTGATGTAAATAAATTGAAAATTATTTTGCGATATCAGAATAAAAAAAAATAAAATTGAAACTTTAAGGAAAGGAATGAACGAATAAAAAAAATTATGACTTAAACAAAATAAAGACAAAATCAGATTGTAATTGAATGCGAATAACCGATCAACTAAAAACGACGAAAATTGCTGACGCGACACGTCATTGAATCTCTAACGCGGCCGGAAAAGAAAGCAGAAGAGGAGCAAATGGGGGGGTGGAAGCGCGTCCATGAGGGCGCTTCGGCACAAAATGCAACGCGTCACTATGAACACAAAAAATGTGAAAAATCGATCCCAAAATCAATAAAATCGGACAAAAATGTTTACATTCAATGAACTCGGAAAGAAAACGTCATTTCAATTGAATGCAAAGTTGAATTGAAAGATAAATAAATAAAAGGCATTAATTAACGGCGTGGCGCAAATATTACGCTTCAAATGAGAAATCGGTAAATCGTTTAAAAAAGAAGAAGCTAAATAAAAAACTATTCATTCACTTTTCAATCAAATCCAAGAAATTAATTGCATTAAATAATAATCTTAACAAAAGCAATTACAAAATTGCAACCAATCATCAACGTGGCAAAATTGTGTATAAAATAACGAACTTCAATATCAAAAAGTTATCAAAAACATTAAACAATTTAAAAATGTATCTCGAAAATGAAAAAAAAAAGGACTAATTGTTTAAATAATAAGGATTATTTATCGCTCACCGTTAGCGTCAGGCTAAGTTGCAAACTGGAATGCGTCTGAAGATGCGTCTGAAGATGCGTCTAGAGATGCGTCCGAAGGCTGAAGGAAGACTGATAGTTGTGGTGTCAACGAAAGTTTTTGGGAAACTAACTTTCTTGGACTTCTCTTTCCTATATTAATTGTCTTCTGCATACCTAATGAAACTGAAAAACGAACCAATGATTTTCGTGGGTACGTCAACTATTAAAAACAACGATCCCCATTGGGTCGCCGGGCCGAAGGAGCGACGCAAAGTGCATTGTTCATAGAAATTCCTTTGCATTGGTCCCCATTGATAATCCTATTACTAATACGAACCTTTTTGACCCAAAACTTTTACTACCTGCATTGTTTTAAAACATTTCCATCCTTTCATCAGAGTTTTAACTACAATTTGCATACATCTATTCCATTCATTTGTTTAATTATTTATTGAACTTGAATTTTGTGCATTTCATCATGCACAAGATTTATGATTATCTCAAAAGTTTATTTAGTCAAACGAAATTGTTCAATAATTGCGAAGGAATAATTTTGTATCTGATTTTGAATTGATTTCTTTTATAAAGCTAGTGAAGTTAAATGTGCAATTTTTATTTAGAAAGAATGTTTGCTTGAATTCGGATGATGAAATTTTGTCAAAAGTAAGAACAGTAGGAGTAATGTAGAATAATACCTGCGAAAAGTTGAAAAAAGGGACCGTTGAAAAAGATGTGGTTTTTCCCAAGAGAAAGTAACGGTTTTCTTCGAAAAGCGACGGGGTTTACATGCCAGATGTCCTTTGCGCTGGCATTGAAGGTCACGTGGGGAAAATATGTTCTATTGATATGAAATTCAAAATTTGGCGTATTCAAAATACAAAAATGACGTTAAAGCGGAAATTTATTGAGAAACAATGAATATGATAACTGGATTTTGTCGGAATTTGTAATTAGATTTGGACGAAAATCATAAATACAATTCTAATATGGTTTCTTTTGTGTTTCAATTCGAAAAATAGCGAGCCCATATCGGTTATTTTTAATTTGATTATCTTTTTAATGGGCTTGAAAATTTTTCGAATTGCATTCGAAATGTGATTTTAATTTTCACGTGACAAGATCGATAATATACCATTTCATTTTGAACTATAAATATTGATAACTTATTTTTTTTTTTTTTTTTTTTTTTTATTTTTTTTTTTTTTTTTTTTTTTTTTTTTTTTGCAATTAAATACGTTTCTGAGTTTTGTGCTTATCTTATTTATTCATATCTATTATAATGATAATGATAAAGTTCAAATTCCGTTAGGATGATACACAGAAAAATGAATAAATTCAATTTTATATGTATTTTATTGAATTTTTAAATTTACACTGTACATGAGGTATAAAAATATCTACTTAATCCTAATTTGTAAACTTTGCATTTTTGTATGTACATTATTTACAATGATGCGCATAAAGTTAAGACTTAAAATGTCGAGGGAACAAATAGTTAAAAGTTACTATAAATGTAACATAAGCAACCTTATGAAATAATTTAAAATTTTATAATAGCCAAAACTGGCAAAAATTTAATAAAATTCGTCATTTGTTTGCAATAAAATATTTGACTCTTCATAAAATCGTTGATTTTTTAATGATGGCACTTTTTTTTCGATTTGTAACATAATTATATTATGAAGAATTGACAAAAAGTTTAATTTCGGATAACAATTGCAGATACCGATATCTTAAACGATTTCTTTCCATTAACGATCGAACGATTTTCTTAGAAGTGATTTCAGAAATAATCCGGTAAGACTATGTACTATAATGGGAATCTATTTTCAATCTTTTGATGAACCTAAACAGACCAATTAAAATTTGAAAAACTTCTTGTAATCTTATGATAGCAAAAATAAATTAAAAATAATTTTTTTTCCATGATATGTTCGAATTATCAAGGTTCAAGAAAGATTAAATTTTTCTTTCGGAGCGTTATTTTCAGGCAGCCTGCATTTGCTTCGGAGAATCTGCAAAAGATAACAATTGTAAAGATTCGAACGAAAATAGATGAAACAATCTACAAAATAAAACGTAATGTAAAGATATACTCACTTAATTTTTTTATTTCGAAGTAATTTACAGATTGCGGGTTTTATTTTGCTTTTTCCATTACTATTAAGACCTCTTCCAGTTATTATAAAAATGGTCACATATTTTTCCGGTCGAGTTTTTAATTTTTCAATGTGATATGTTAGGAAAATATCAACCGCTTCCATAGCTTCTTTTACCAATAAATAATGCAGGTCTAAAGTCTCGTCGTTATGTTTCTCCCTACTAAGTGTTACAAACATACCAGATGCGACCATGTATAGATACGCTGATTTCTTTTCATGGTGTTTTGCCTAAAAGGATTTAAAAATTAGCATTTATTTTCAAACAATGAAATCTTTATTGACTTCAAAATTCAAAGACAAATTTTCTTACCACTTCGGAATGAAGCCGTCCTGCAGTTTCGTTGCAATTACTATAAGCTTCTTGAGCTTTTGATAGACTTTCACGTGAAAGTTTGTACTCCTTCCAACCTTCCTGCCGAACTTTATCGGCGTACGTTTTCTTTTCTGCCTTTGATAAATTAGAAAACTGAAAAATGCAACAATTATATATCAATTTTACAGGACTAGATAATTAATTTTGTTTAATTTTGTTGCTTCAAAATAATGAATCAACAAAAAGGAATAAATGGAAGCGTTTGGAAAATATTAATTAGAGCTGCAAATTATCGAATTACAGTTCAAATTGATTTGTTGTAAAGATTCTTACCATGTCAAGATTATAATTTTTATTAACTTCCTCAACAATCATTCTGGATTCACTATCAACTTCGTCCCCTTCTTCTTGCTGTTCAATTAATCGTGCATATTCTTCATCTTTAAAAAAACATAAACAATTTAAATGTTATTAAATTCTGCATTTTTTTCCACTTTCACATGTAATTTATGATTAAAAAACAAAGATATTGTACCATTTTCAGTGCATTCATCGATAAGTGCTTTATGCACTTTTTGTTGCTGCTGCATGCTCTCAAGCCACAAAGCATACAATTCCTGAGCTTTGCTTTTTTTCATCTGAATAACTGGGAAAATACCGTCGGGAAACTTGAATTCCGAATTTCCAAACTGCTTTTCCAAATTTTCAATAAACTCCTTGCCAACTTTGATCTCCACCATCTCCTCGGACAGGGAATTCGATGATGACGATTTTGATAGATTCGAGCCGTGGTCAGAATCCTCATTCTCCCCCTCAATCTCGTTGTTCTCGCTGCTGCCACTGCTCTCGCTATCATTTGCAGGTTTCATCTCCTTGAATTCGATCACGTTCTCAATTTGGGCTCGCTGTTCAATCTCCCCGACCTCCATGTCAGGTTCTCTTTGCTTCCACCGTTTGACTCTCAAAATGTGTGGATGGTAACTCGCTTCTTTCAATTGTACCTTCTCCTGGAGGTATTTTTGCAATGCTAAAGTTTCTTCGTCTTGGTCTCTTCTTCTCGAGCCAGATTTAGCCTAGAACAACAATATTAAACAATGAAAATCTCCTAAATGTATAAATCATTTTTCAAATACTATAATTATTAATAAGAAAAATAGTAACTAAAAATTTGCAAAAATTGTTGAATGTTATTTTAGATCACTTACCGAGGAAGGTCGACTTTTTTTATTATCCTGAATTTGTGAGTTGACATTAATAAAATCAAATTTGGTCGGGTCCTCCATCTTGTACTTGAGCGCATCAATAGTAGTTCTGTCCAGCAGAATCTCTGTGGCCCAATTGAAGTCATAATTGCAAGCATTGGCATAAACGGTAAAAACATGCTCCTTTGGAATGTCCGGGAACATCTCCGCGAGCGTGTCCAGGCACTTCTTTCTTTCCTCCTCGTTCTTCAGAAACTCATCGTACGAGTCGATCTCCTCCGTCATCGAACCTTTATGGAGCATCAGAGTCTTATGAGGTCGCTCCTCCAGGGACATCGAAAATCCGTCATTGATGTCTCTTCCCCGAGTGTTCAGAATTTTGTACAACTCTCTCCCCTCGCTTTGCAGGATACCAAAATCTTCGGCGCAGGTGTTCGTGGAACTCTCAAAAGTCTGCACAATTCTGCTCATCAGCTCGGTCTTCGGGAGCAGCACTTCGCAACGAGGAAAGGGCGATTCCTGCCAGCTAATGGAGTTTATATTGTCTACGACTTTCGGCTCGGAATTCTCCTCCAACTCTTGTTTCATCATCGAGATCTTGCGAATTTCCGCAAACCTCGTGGATTCCCCGACCTGATCGGTCTTGAAACTTATTGCATCGTCGTTGTTATTTGAAGATTCTTCCTCAGAGGAGTCCTCTCTCTCCTCAGCAGGCAATGTGGCCTCGCTGTTCATCAGCGAGTACATCGCGTCTGTCTGTTCATTCAAAAAGGACTTCATCTTTGATACCAGATCAAACATCTCCTTCTGATCGGACACCGTTTGGTCCTGCTTCTGTTGGCCCTTGCTGTGAATCTCCTTGCCATCCATTAAAAGTGTGAACTCCTGACACTGATCGACCTTCTCACTTTTATCAGAAGTTGGTTCATCGCTCAGATCCCTTTTCTTCTCCCCGTCGGTGAAATCCAGATCGATCAAATTCTCAGTCGAACTCAGTGCGTTGTTCAAGTTGACATTCTTCCTGGTCCTTTGGGGTTTCGGTTTTTGCACATCCATCTGAGGTTGAGGTTCCTCTCGAACTTCCAAGGGCGGGTAGTTCCTCGTCTGCGGCGGCATCTTACAGGGATCGTGTTTCAAGTTCAGCCTCCTCATACACTGTTCGGCAGTGAGGCCACGTTCATACCTATCGGCCATGCGTTGAATTTTGTTTTTAGGAATCGAATGAATGTTGCGTTTGAACAGCTCGTTGATGTTCCAGGCCCAGGCAGTGGTAGGCTCGACGATGTGCAAAAAGTAACCATGTTCAAGAGCGGAGTAGACGTACGGCGCCATCTCCCACAGTTGGGTATTCGTATTGTCCACGATTATCGGACTCACTCCCTTCCTCGCGGCTTTAAGGACCCTATCTTGATTGTTCCTGTGAGCCTCGTCCAACTTGAACCTGTCGAAATTGTACATGCCCCAGGCATCCATGAAACTGTCGTCGGTGCTGAAGATGAACTCGCTTTGAATGCAGGGTCCCAGCGTACGC
The DNA here is from genome assembly GCA_030523145.1 of Trissolcus brochymenae. Lineage (NCBI taxonomy): Eukaryota > Metazoa > Arthropoda > Insecta > Hymenoptera > Scelionidae > Trissolcus > Trissolcus brochymenae. The sequence continues at coordinate 10,476 of JAQQRF010000564.1, forward strand.
GAAACCAGCGATCGAGCATAGTGAGACTTTCCACTACCCGGCAAACCGCGGAGGATTATCAGAACCTTGAATCCCCTTCGGATCTGGTCTTCAATCAGAGCTGGGCTCTCCGGCTTGGCGATGGCGCCCTGCGGCGAAGAGAAACGGTGCTTCGAGGACGATGGCATCTCGCAATCCCTCACTGGGTCGTCGTTCGGCGATCGTGGATCCTTGTAAGTGGCGCTGTGTTCGACCTCGGGCTTCCCAAACTTCACCACGTTGTTGTAAAGATTCTCGCAACCGGTGTACCAGAAAGCATCTGAGACAAGTCGTTTCTCCGAGTTCCTTGGAGAAGGCGTTCGCATCTCCACGTCCGGATCTTGCGGGGAAACCTCGTCCTTGGTCACCTGAACATTTATGCAAACTTTGAAAATTTCAACTTTTTTGTCAATTCTTTTATTTTAATTCATTTTTAGTTATTGTTGAATCCAATTCTTATTCAGATTGATAATCAAAATTAAAAAAGAAAAGAGTAAAAAAGAAAAAAACGAAGATTGAAGAACTCTCAAGGTTTTAGTTCGGAGTGGAAATTAAAAAAGAAACATTGCGAGAAAAATCGTTGAATTGCAATAAATTAGCTACGTAGTTAAAAGTTGTAAATGATAAGAAGACAAAGGACAAACAATCTAAAAATAATACAGACTTGAGACAAGGTTTGGGTGATGTTGCTAGTGGGCGTAAGTGGGGCCTGGTGATTAGTAGGTTTCTTCGCGTAGATGTTGCGCACTTCTGCGTTCTCCACACAGCTGATCAGCGTGTCGATGCATTCTTGGACTGAAAGTGGAATGACAAATCTTGGGTGTCAATAAAACTTGTTGATTGCGGTTTTGTTTGTTCTTGATAAATCTATCTGAGCTGCGAAATTGTAGCTTTAAAAACAAAAAGAAGTTATTGAATTCAAAGTTGTTGATTGTTTAATGACAATCTAATCTTGTTTAATTTGTGATATCTTGTTTCGCCCTTGTTCTCATATGTTGTGTTCACTTTTCTTTTTACAATTCGTGTTAATTCTTATATCTGAGTTGTTGTTGTTTCAAGTTTCATGTGGAAAATCATTTTTTAAGATGAATTTATGTTTTTGAAAAAAAAAAAAAAAAAAAAAAAATGCAAATTGTAAATTAAAAAATAATACTCACTAGTATAATCACACGATTGAGCGACCGTTTCAATGATCGACTTGTCAATTATCGAGTCAAACATTTCTAACAATTGACAAAGAACAATTGACTTCTCATTGTTCTCCTCTTTGTACATTGTATATGAAGCCATTCTGGATTTTCTGTCAACAAAAAATAAACAACAATCAGTTGATAGTTAAAACTTGATTGACTTAAAAATAAACAAACCTTGGTTGTGAAACGTAACAATTTTTTAAATAATAATTAAATAATAAATCCGTCTTTCTCGTAGTACTGAAATATTATATAACTTATTGAGAGTTAAAATTAAATTGAAAAAATTGTTATCAAAATTGTTATCCCAAAAACATGAGGGAAACTTGGAGCCGGGATTCAAAACCGAGCCCTTGAACAAATGATCAACAAGCTTGTTATTGTTTGACTCGGGATCAGCTGTTTAAACTAAAGATAAGTCAAACGCGTGAACGCAAGAAAAAGAGCGCGTCTTACGAATTCATTCACGCGCAATATCTAACAAGATTTCTACTTTCAATCATAACAACTTGTTGCTACTTTTTTTATCCTCTACGCCCGAACGATCGGCTAAATAAAATCATTTACGACACGCGTGTATGAAATGTTACTTTCAAATTTTGTTCCCAAACAGGTTCCATTCAAGTGGATAAAAATGTTTGACGTTTGACGCAAGACACAGCACTTACTGTTGATTATATATACAGGTTGAGGTTATTTACAGAATTATCAAAACACTGCGCAGTGACTGCTGACTGATTGAATGAATCATTTGTACTTTACCTCTATTTAATCCTTGGAGGTTATAAGTTAGGGACTATTTTGATCCTCTGTCCTTGTTTATTCGGTGTAGATTTTTCTTACCTCCGTCTCACTTTGAATGGTAATTTGGTGTTTTAGAACGTTCATAGGGATTTCTGGGGGATAATTATTTTGAACTTGGAAAATTGGGGGATGAAAAAAATTGGCCTGATTTATCGTATTTAAAGAAACGTTTGTTTTGTTTTATTCGAAAAAAATCATTCTCAGAACTTATTTACATTATAAACATTTGTTGCGATCGAATCTTACAAGTTATGAAAAAAAGCAAACTGGCTTTGGAATTCGAGGTGTTCTTATGTCACTAAATCTATAGCGCTAGTCGTGCTCTCATTTGCCTGCAATTGTTGAAAATTAAAAAATTTTTGCTGTGATTAAAAAAATAAAGTCAGAAAACAAAGTTGAGTAAATTCAGGATAATTGATAAGGGACAATAAAATTAAAATCACAAAATATTAAATGGAAATTATGTTAAAAAAAACTAGAAGATTCAAAAATAAACATCAGCAAAAAAAATGAAGGTAAATGAAGGAACAATATTATTCTCAATTAAATGATGGAAGGTTGGATTTTTTTTAATTGTTTCAAAAAGTCGCAATTTTCAAAAAATCGATCATCTTTTTTTGTCTCAACATTTAAAGAATACCTTAAGTTGAATGTCATCGAAATAACCAACTGACTTTTGGGTACCTTTAAATGCCACTCAGATCACACAACTCGATGAAGAGAGACCAAAAAGAAATGAAACCTTTTACATCTGTGACATGACTATCGAATTTTCTTTGGGCCGAAAATAAGATCAGCATCAGGCGCACCTTTAGGATGGTTATACTTTTGTTTTCTCTCGCGGTTGAGGTTGACTGTGACGGGTCGAGTGCCCTGATTTATCGTTTCCTGGTAATCCTCCTCCTCCTGTCTCTCTGTGATGTTCAGTGTGAGTCGCTTGACTCGCTCCTTTTCTTCCTTTCTTTCCTGTTCGCGGTTCCTCAAATTCATGGCTAGTTCAGAAGATGTTGGGACCGAAAGATTTTTATACTGCTGCTTATTTCCCTTCCTCAGCATCAGGATAAAGTCCACCGTGTTTTTGTCACTTGGCCCTTCCTGAAATGTCAAAATCATTAATTATTGTAAAATTAAGATGAATGATAATTTGTTTTCCATTAATCATATTTATTCAATTTTAATATTAAAATGATTGAAATGCATCTTGTATTACCTGTAACTGTTCATACGTTTTTTTCGTACTCTTCACATGCATAGGAACAGAGATATCAAACTGCTGAGGTTTGACCGAGTCGCGCATCCTATCCTGGATGTTGTCCGAGACCATCTTATCAAGAGCTGAGAGAAAATCGTCATCCTCCGGACAGTTGACTCGTTTTGGTCCCAGAGGTATGGCGGCATCGAGGGCGCTTGTGTCCATGATCACACCTTCGTTACAGCCCTCGGAGAGACTCTGGTCACCCTGGGTATTCTCAGCAGTGCCCATGTTTTCGTCCCTCTCGCCGTCCATCGGCCAATCCTCCTCTGACTGTGCCTCGGAACAATCCTCTGGTTCTTCGAAGTGCAGATCGCCCATCGTCTTTGATTCACCACCGTTCAATCCTGATTGCACCTCTTCGTCTGCCTCGGGAATCGCCGACATCCCGTGCTCATTATCTTCTGATTCCTTCTGTCCAATCAAGGGGAAGAACGTCTTCTTGAGCTCCTCTGAAATAGACAAATAAAATGATCAATTTTGTATATACATCTTGAATTGGAATTTTCAAGAATGGCGAAACATCATGTGTCTTAATATTTGTCAAGTTCATCTCTACCAATTGCTTCTTGTGACTCCTGATAGCTCTCGAAAAGATGCATCTTCGGTCTGAGCATCGTCAGGGTATCCTTGAACATGTAAGAAATAATCACAGGAAAGACGTTCTCCGTGGTCCAAATGGGATGAGAGTACTTCATCCAGTAATAATTTTGAAAGAAGATAAGAAAGTAGTCCAGTTTTTTCTTGCTCGAGCCGCTGCTAAAGTACTGGCCGCAGGTCTCGAGAAGAGTGCACACCAATCGAAGTCGGAACAAGTGTTCCGGCGGGTCAAGGATACTAGGAACGTTCTGATCGGTGCTGACTCCGAAGGTGATCAAAAGGTATAAGGTCCGAAAGATGTCACCGCTCTCCACCATGCGATAATTGTACAACTCGCCGAGGTATTTGATCATGGCTATTCGGCGCTGGTTATATTTTGGTAGGTTAATCTCCATGCATAAACGAATGTCCTCGAGAACACCGTCCACCACATAGGGACCTATTGCTTCGTGGTAAGCTACGAGGCCAGCCAGAAGGCTGCCGACACACCTAAAAATAAACAAAATCAGATTAGCATAAATTAAATAATTCGTTAAAAGAAAATGATCAAAGTTGATTGATGTTGAATTTCGCACCTTATATTGAGGTATTTTGCATTGTAAGCAGAAGTGAGACACTTTATGGCGTAGGCGGAGATGCCTTCGTCCCCCCAGTCCAATTTTCGCATAAGTTTGAGAATCCTGTCGGTGTTTATCTTCGACAAGTCCTGGTAAAGGAGTTTCCGGATGAACTCGTGCATCGGGGGTCGATCTTTTTTTGTTATGGTTCCCGTGGATTCTGGAGGATTGACGAAGTAATAAGCGTTCTCAATGATAGTGACGTAACGCGAGTCCAGGGCAGTGACTGCCTTCTTTCTCATCATCTGTTCAAGATAGACTTTTGTTCTGCTGTGAGAGTCCGGCGAACAGAACAGGAAACGACCGCAGGTCTCCAGAAGATTGCATGTCATCTCGATGTGGTGGTGCGTGAAGTCGTGGAGAAGCACTTTCAGGCAGTACAGCGCTTCGACTTTCGAATAGAGTTTGAATTTCACTAGTTCTCCGATATACCTAAAACAAATCAAATTAATTTGATTTGTTTAATAAAGAAAAATGAGAATGATAAAGAAAAACATATAAATAAAACAAAAAAAGACAACATGTACCTGACGACTTTGACTTTTGATTCAATATTGATCTGATCTTTTTTATGAACGTGGTATTTGAAATCCTGCTTGAGCATCTGGCAAAGCTCGTTGGCAACGTCAGGAATGACCTGGTACAAAATGGCAGCGAGTCTCGAGTAAAAGGGCAATAAGTCCAGTCGAATTCGTGACACTCCGAACAGAGCCTTGATCAGTTTCTTCTTGTTGTGCTTTGTGTTCAAGTTCACAACGAACTCGACCGCGGCGTTGTCAATCATCTCTCTGTTGACACAATTTGGCAGGTGGGTCAGAAATGCGTCGAGTAAAATTTTGTTACTGATGTTCGCTACCTGCGAAATAAAACCAACCATTAACTTCAACATTGATCAAACTAAACATTTTTCATTTATGAAAACAAATGGCAATTTTTCACTGCCACATCTCATACTTGTGGTTCCTCAACTTCCGGCTGCTCAGGTTCGTCAGCTTTTTCAATCTCTTCAATCTCATCCAAAGTAAGTTCTTCATCCAGCGTCTCCTCACTTACAGGAGGTGCCTCCTGTTTAGGAACATCCTTGACATAGGAACCTGGAAGAAAGACACTCAAATCCGGCAGAACTTCATAAAACCTCCTGGTCTCTTCGTCGCCCCAAATGTCCTCCAAACTAGTGCCCTCATCGCCCTCAGCAAGTTTCAGTTCCTCCGCCTCGGACCTCGACTCCTCGTCGACTGGGAGCTCCGGCACGGTCTCGTCCAAAGCCTCGGCAAAGCTCTGCACACTCAATAGCAGCCGCTCATGAGAGAGCTGCAGTGCCTCGAGTTTCTCCTTACGTTCTGTGCTGAGCTCGCCGCGGGTCTGGAGGATCTTTCTGTTCTGCTTTTCGAACGCCTGGAGCTCCTTGTGGTCCTTGAGGAGGTGCTTACAGAGCGAATTGTAGTAATCACGAAGGAGGGCACGCACATTCTGCTGCTTCTCCGGCGATAGGAGCTTGCTCTTAGGGATGCTCGTCTCAAGCTTTTCGGACAGCTCGCGCACCTTTTTCGGTACCAGACCGGCGTAATCCTCGCCGCAGTGCTTGCAGAAGCTCAAAATTATGCTCGCGTTATTGTGCTCCTCCTTGTCCATGTTTATCAGCACCGTCAAAATCGAACCGAGAAGCGGAAGGCCTTGCTTGTGAGTGAAAATACCGGCGTTTATCAACTCGGCGTAGAACCGCAGGTCAACTCGCAGTTTGCTAGGATTTGATACTTTGTCGCTGACCTTAAGCGAGAGAACTTTCTGCCAGTTTTCAAAGAGGTGAGTGGAGAATTCTGAGTAAGTCTGGTGTAGGAAACTACACGCCTTGATCGCGGCTGGTACGTCGGTCATTTTTAACTTTGCGTCTACTAGAGCCGAGGCCACTTCGCTGACGTATTTGGTCAGGTTGAGAGACGCCATGTCCTTGGAGAGGATGTCCAGCTGCGCTGCGCTAAAGTTTTTGAGTTTCTTCACGAAAGTGGTGTTGCGCTTTAGGCTTGAGTCGAGTTTGCTGAAGTGAGAATCCGGCGGACGGGTTGGATTTGTGTTTGATTGGCGCATCTCTTCCTTTGATGACAATCTGCAAATTTGATAAACAATCATTAAATATAATTTGTTTCTTTTATAAATTTATCTGTTTAATTACGAACATTGTTTTTAAAATTTTTTATTTTTGTATTATTTATTTGTTAGATATGAATTTGTAGTTTAAAAGAAGTTGTTATTTTATTTTACAATTAAAAACAATGATAAAACATAACCTATAAAGTACAAAAGTTAGGTACTTTACCTTGTTTCCAATTCTTTGACATAATCTTTCAGGAACTGTTTACTTTCTTCAGAAATAACCTCAACCTCCGCAGGTTTTGACTCGGTTTTGTTCTGTTCCTCCTCGCTCATCTTGCCGTGTTGATTTTTTGATGATCCAAAGTTGTTAATCGCGGTTCAAGGTGGAACTGCAGCAGTCGAACTTTTGACACTCGCCGGGAATTTCACTTGGATTGTAACATCCTCCCAGTCACTTCGGATCCGTCGAAAAATTATTTCTCTGATGAAAAATACATAAAAGTGAATTGTATTTGTTGTGACACACTTGTAAAGAACTCGTCCACCGAGCAATCCCTCGTCAACGACGAGTATGAAGTGTATTTTTAGTTTCTTGTTATAAATTCACAGCCAAAAAACGCGCAATCTGTTTTTCTTTGACAGTTTTGTTTTGGTCCGGACAAGTTCCCCAAATCGCTGGGTTGTAGAACGCAAAGTATAAAATGAGGTTATGTTATTGTCAAACATAACCTAGAAAGTCATGAATTATTTGTTGTCCAGGGTGAAATGAATTGGTGGGAGTTGATAAACAAACAATAATTATAATAATTTTTCTAATGAAAAGTGAGGCTGGAAATTGACAATGGGTGACAGTGACGATGAGACGTTTGTCAAATTTGGCACAGGATTGGAACCTTTTGAGGACGGTAAGTTGTTGACAATACAATGCCAAAACAATGTTTATCTTTCTCCAAATGTCATCATTGTATAATATGAAAATATTTTGAAAATAATAAGATGAACAAAGATAATAATACAAATGATAATAATTGAATATTTATTTGACAGATGAAGTTCCAAGAAAGAAACCTGTCTCGATTCAGGATCAGTACGCGACGGACGAGAGAGGTCGTCGGAGGTTCCACGGGGCTTTTACAGGAGGATTCAGTGCAGGTTATTTCAATACTGTTGGCACAAGAGATGGCTGGCAGCCACAACAATTCAAGTCGTCTCGAAGCAGCAAGGCAGAGTCGCGCAGTCAAAAACCTCAAGACTTCATGGACGATGAGGACACAGGCGAGTTTGGCATCGCACCCTCATCGGTCAAAACAACTGACAGTTTCAATGATGACACAAAGAAGCAACTTAAACGTATCAGGTCTAGACAGATCAACGACCAACCTATCCCCGGCACTCCAGTTTTGCAGGACTTCCTTGTACCTGCAAGGTTGATAAAAAAACTTGTTTTGTTTGAAATCGTTTTTTTTAATGATTTATGAGATTTGCAAGTTTTTATTGTTTGTTTTTAATATTGATAATTTTTTCAGGGAAAGAATTGGAATAAAATTATTAAAAAAGATGGGTTGGAAACCGGGACAAGGAATAGGACCTCGAGTTACCAAACGCGAGAAACGAAAATTGCAAAAACAGAATGAAATTGCAAAGATGTATGGTTGTGTCACCGAAACTGAAATCACAAAACCGACTAGCGAGTCGGAATCTGACGATGAATATGCCGCAGTCACTTTGGCACCTAGCGATTACGAAGTTCAGAAGTAAGAAGTTAATCATGCTTGTTTCAAATTTAAAATATGAATTTCAAAGTTTGATAAAATAAATAACGAGTGAAAATTAAAACCAACAAATGTTTCTTTCAGGCCAGTTCCAATAGATAATTATTTCGGCATTGGTTACGTTGGTCTGAGCAAAGATCCTGTTCTCTCCAGACACGTCACCCTTTTCGAGGAACCAACTCTCCACCTAAGGGACAAAAACAAAAAACTCTCTATCCGAGGCCAGGCTTTTGGAGTGGGTGCCTTCGAGGCAGACGATGAGGACATTTATAGTCGGGACGACATGTCCCAGTACGACTTTTCCCTGGGACCGGCAGAGAAAAAGAAATCTCGATGGTCTCAGAAAAAACCTTCTCCATCCGACTGTCTCGAGGGATTCGTCCGAGCGAAAAAATCTTACAGCTTGCCTCAAACTTACGAACCTCCTGTTATCCCAAGGGACTTTGTTGCAACACACACATTCAGACAAAGTCGTTTTTACCCTCCAATAGAGGCTCCATCGACCAGCAAAGCCAAACCAGTCTTAAATGCCACCAGTCGGGCGCGAATTTTGTCAGACTCTCCGAGTTCTGCCGCTCAGAATACGATCATTCGTGTTTTAAATCTTCATGGGAAGGAACAGATACAGCTTAGACAACAGCAGCAGACTCTCGAGACACAGAAGGCCAAGATGTCCTGGATGGACAAGATAGAAAAGACGACTTTTGTCAGTGGCGGGATGATAGATTCGGAAGCGCGTGAGAAAAATGAATTCAAAAAACTGTTTGCCTACGACGCGGACAAGCAGAAACGATTCGAGGAGTACCTGGAGATGAAAAAGAAGGGCGAGGAATGGAAGCTTTCAAGTTTGCAACCGCTTTCTATGAGCGAAGTGGATCGCGAGCAGGAAAAGACGGAGTTCGAGCAGGCTGTGAAGTTACAAGGGACGAACAAAGTCGAGGAAAAGGCAAAGGAGGAAGTGCCAATCGAAAATCTTGGCCCTGAAGATGCGATGAGACGAGCAGCAAAGATGAAGATGTTTGGCAAACTCACAAGGAGGACGGAAGTTTGGCAGCCATCGAGCATTGTCTGCAAACGGTTCAACGTCCCGGAACCGAGTGTCGGTTGTGCGCAACCAGAGGCTAAAAAGAAGGGATACTCAGTCTTCGAGAAGATGGACTGGAGTGCTCTATCGAAGTTTGAAAAATCTTCCAAGGAGGAAATAGCGCCACCTGCGATGGAAATGGAACAACCGGAAGTGGAAGAATCGGGGAAGGAAAAACTGTTCCAGGAAAGTTATCAAAAGGTTTTTCAATCTGAGGATAAGAAAATTGAGGAAGAGGAACCTTCAAACCTGGTGGAAAAGAGGGATTTGTTTAAATCGATCTTCCTGAGCAGCAGCGAGGATGAGGAGTCCGAACCTGAGGCTGAGCTCAAAATGGACGACGAGGCTGTGAAGTCTGTTCTTTTAGGAAAACCCATCGAGGTCAATGTCCAGAGAAATGATTCACCACCTAGAGGAATTTTTGCAAAAATAGATCTGGACGAATTAAGAAAGACTAAGAAACCTGAGAGTAAGGATGTTGAAAAAGGCCCGGAGAAAGAAGTTGAGATTTCGAGCGAAAGTGGAGATGAAGTGGAGGAAATTCCTGAAACTTATGGACCGATGCTTCCTGCGAAACCGCAAACCAACTTGGCAGAGGCGAACACTCACAAACACATCTTTCGGAGTGTTGTCGTGCCGAAAGTCACTGACTCGGACGACGATGGTAGGTGGGTGGAGAAGACGAAAGTGAAAAAAGTAAAGAAGGAAAAGAAGAAACACAAACATAAAGAAAAAGAGAAGGAGAAGAGGAAGAAGTCGAAAAAGAAGAAACACTGATTTGTTTTGATAGTAAATAAGTTGTTTACTTGTACATAATTAATTCTTTTTGAAATAAAAATTTCAACATGATTATTAGCTTTAGTAGATTTTTTTTATCATCTTTTCTAGATAGGTGGATAATTTTTTCGGCTGGTTATCCTGGTTGAAGAAAAAGAGACTGCGTCGCCTTAGTAATCTGAGCGCAGTCCAGCTGAACTTTTCATCGTTTATTTTCCTGTTTGAAATAAAAAAAATAATTAATTGCAATAACTTTTTGGACAAATTTTTATCTATTTTTCTTTAACTGACTTGTACATTTCCTCCACCATCTCATCAGGATTCAGTTGCTCGGCAGCTTCTTTGAAATATTCTTCTATGCTGGGTAAAAAGTCTCTCTCCTTAGATCTACAAGCCTCCGTGTTGTTTGGCAAATTCCAAAGTGCCGTTAGCTCAGGTCTAGAATAAAAAAAAACAAATTGCAAATTGAAAACAGTTAATGAAAATAAAATAATTAAATAAACCGAACACATCAAAAATATTCACTTGGCCATATAACATCTTCCAGCAGCCTCTGCATTTTTCAAAATATCTCCCAAATTTTTCTTCGCCTTTTTTGGTTTTCTTATTTCTGTATCTTCAAGTGGTCTTTTCAAAGCCGGACAACCATTGTTTTTCCAATTAATCCAAAGTTCTTCGCGTTTCATCATGTTTCTCACAGTGTCTGCAAATTCCTCGCCTTTTGGAAATGTCTCGGCCAGTAAATTGTAAACTTCCTCAGACAAGCTTTCGATCCAGAAAACCTGGATTTCTTCCAGTTTTTGATTTTCACTGTATATTTAAAATTATTAATGGAATTAACAACAATTTAAACAAATTAAATTATTATTACAAAAAGAGTTTCAAAAATGTTACCCAACTCACGTTTTAAATTTTACTGCACCGTTCAAGTACTGGAAGACAATCAAAAACTGAACCAAAATTTGTCGTCGGAATTTCGAACATTGCAACTGTTTTGCAGAGATTTCAATTTCCTTCAGATAGTTGACGTCATAGGAATCTTCGCACTCTTTCTGCTCAGTCAACTTGTTTTTATCAAAGTGGTCCAAAATTATTGAAATGCACTAGAAACATGAATGAACAATTTTTATTTTAAAACATTAAATAGTTAAAAAACATATAACTGCACGAACATATTATATTGTTATACTTTCTAATCAAAAATTGTATTTACTTTTTCAAACTTGTCCCACTCATTTTTATTGTAGCACAAATTCGGACTCCTGAAAAATCTCTTGATCATCAGGTAACTTCTGAAAAAGACATAAATCGACACCATATTTTCATCATCTTCGTTTTCACGAACGCCCTTCAAAGTTCGTGCCGCCTTCTTCCTCTCAAAGTCATCGAAATTTTGCAGATTGAAAGTACTCGTCAGGTTCAACCCTGACCTTTCATAAAAAGGCAACAACTTGGCCAAGAAGATCAAAATTCTACCCCCAAAAATCGCATTTTTCTCCTTGGAAAGTCTTGACAACAACCCATTGCACATGCGCAGCAAACTGTTCTTGCAGGAATCATAGAACTGCGGGTCCTTCCAGACCGAAAGATTGTCCTCGACAAAACTGAAATACGTCTCACAAAGAGGAATCGTTGAGGTTTCAAAGATGTCCGAAAGAAGGATAACAGGCGTGTTTTCAGTCGTGAGGTTTTTCTTACAGATCTCGATGCAAAATGTGATGAACGACGTGTATGTCTCGGTGTCCTTGGTCGGGCTTTGTTGAAGGTCAAGTAAAGCGTCGTGAAAAACTTGGTCGACCAGGGCTCTCCTGTCGATGACACTTTTAAAACTTGTCGCAGCGTTTTTGAAATTGTTGACGTTGTTGGTCTTTCGACAATCTTCTAAAATCGACTACAAAAGGAAACGTAACAAAATCAAACAGCGTATAATTGAAAAATAATCGTTTATTGATTTTAATAATATTGTCACTTACTTGCAATTCTTTTCTAGAACCGTCAAAGGTAGCCATTTTTATATCGGTTTTCACTTTTATAACGTTACAAAAGTTGTACACAAGTCAGGTTATGCGAAAATTTGTTATTGAAAAAGGTTAGATTTTTGTCGATTTTCGTTAACCGATCTTTTTGAACTGGAATAAAAAGTGAAGATGACGCTCTGAGTGTAGGGGGTGAGAGGAAGGACACTTGAGACAAAATGATGTAAACACTTAAATACTTAGAATTGACATATGAAACTTTTGTTGTTTCATAAAAACGAAATAATGAAGTTTGTTTACATTTTCATATTTGATACAACAATGTCATAATTTTATCGTTGTATTAGAGAACTAACTGCAAAATTTAAAATTCTTTATCTTTAAAAACGTAGAAAAAGTTGAAGAAGAAAAAGAAAAAGTGCACAAAGAAATAATAAGATAAAACTTTATTCTTTATATCTTTCAACTTAAAATAAAATGGTGTTTTAAGTTGTGGAATTAAGGGATCAATTATTCATTCGGTAATTGAACTGTTTGACGATATATTTCAAGTCGGTGTAATTACATTTTTATAATTCGGTCGAAGTTATAGCACAGTCGCCTACACCCCATTTGGTAATAAGAAAATGAAGGTATTATTTGCACTGGAATGGAACATCAGCATCAGGTATGGGAAACAAATTTTTATTTAAAAAAAAAGAAATTGTTGCAGGACCAACAGAAGTGGAAAAATGTGGACCTTTTTGTGAATTGTTTTCAAATACCCAAAAAAGATCTGGTTACTTTGGGAGCTTGGTTCGAACAAAATTTTCATCAAAGGGTTCTTATTTTAATTTTGTATTCGGTTATTTTAATTATAAACTTAATAGGACAGGTAAGTGAAGTTGTTGTTTTATTTGATAATTAATATTGTTTCTAATTTTTACATTTCAATTATTAGGTGTGACCAATTTTCTAGAAATTTATAACATTTATTATAATTCCACAGGTTTACAATGCATATAATTTATTACTGGAAAGGAAAATCATGTTTGTTACTGCCATTTCGCAAATCGTCGTTGACTTCTGCGGGCTTACGATTGTCTGGAGTTTTAATTACTATCGGAGACTAGTAAAAATATTTATTTATATTTTTGTCATTTTTTATTATTCATTTTTATTAATTGAATAAAAAATTTCGTCATAATTTTTTGTAGTTTCTACAAATGACTAGGGAGATTAATCAAACGTGGAATTCCATCGGTGTAAGTGAGAAAGGTCAGCTGATTATGAACGGTTACATTGAGGACTGCAGCAAGTGGGTTTTTCGCATCAAAAGTAAGGAAAATATTTCACTGAGATGTCACTAAAATTAATATTATTAATTAATTGGTTTAAAAATAAGATTTGCAAATTTTAAATGGTAAACTGACATTTGGAAATGTATTTTAAAAGTACACCAAGATTTTTTTGGCACCGAAATATCCTGGTGCCTAAATGTCATGGTCTTATTTTACAAATACCTAAAAAAAAAAAATAGATGAAAAATTGTATGTCAATAATTAACTATTCTGTTTCAGTATTTTTGTTTTCATCTGAGATAGTGACAGCTGTCATAACTTTGGCAGCGAAATTGTTATCTGGTTTCATTGGAAACCAGGACGACAAAGAAATCAACCTTTTCCTAGTCGACTTTACTATCCTATTTGATCGTCCAAATTTTTACTTTGTTTTTGTCGTTCAACTTATGTTGATGCATTACAGCGTCATTGCTTATGGAGTTTTTGATAGTGTTTTTTATATCTGGAGTTATTACGTTGCTTCTGTCTTTACTGTAGTCGGGTAGTATTCATTAATTTTTGTTTTTAATTATTGTCTATTTTAATGTTTATTTATTTTTATATAAATTACTATTTAATTTCATTCAATTAGATATGAGTTAGAACATTCAAACTGCAGAGCAGATTCTATTTCTAAAAGTAAACTTCGTTGGTGCATTGTTCACCACGTAAACGTAATTAGGTGTGTTGAAAAATGAATAATTACATTTTTTTGTCCCCGAACAAGAATTAACCTTCAATCGGAATCAGATTTATTGATAAAATCAAGATCATGAGTCGTTTAACGGTGATCGTAGGGATATTTTTTCTAACTTTTCTCCTTGCTTCTACAACTTACACGGTAAAATAAAAAAGAATAATAAAAATAAAATTCAAATGAACCCAGACGGTAAAATCAAAATTTACATATTCAATTAGTCTTCTCCTTCAAGGTTCTGCGAAATTTCTCTCGTTTCCTACACTTTCAGCGAGTAGACCAATAATTGAAAACAGGCAAGTAAAATCTAACATTGAAGACGTTTATCTGCATCTTTTTTCAATTGTTGTTCAGTCGCACTTGTGCATCAAGATGATTTGATAATTCAGCAATTTTGATTCTCCTGTCTGGAAAATGTGTATTAATTTTGATCTCTAATTGTGCTGTTTAGATTCTTTCAGATGTTTTAAACTTCACCCAAGTTGCCAATCTCTTTCTGAATCTTGTTGGTTTTTCAATCGAAGGCATTTTGATGGAGTCGATTGGTGATTACATAATACAGCATAGTATTGCTTTTCGAATGTCCTGGTATTAAAAAATTCAATTTTACTTTTCATTTTATTATTAATTATACCTATTATTTAATTTTAAGAATGACAAGGCTTTGACAGGACAGTCGTACAATTTTTTTTTGTTTTCAATATTTTGACCTGACCGAGACAATTTAATAATATACGACTATTTAATTTCATATCGTTTAAACAATCTGTAGCTATAATTCAGCATGGTATCAATCATCATCTGAGATACAAAAAATGGTACACACAATTCAGCAAAGGTGTGATAAGTCATGTCAAATTTCAGTCGGTTACTTTTTCTCCCTTTCTTTGAATGAATTTATGAAGGTGAATTTATAGGTTTCATTTTGGCACACTTTGATTAATTTTTGATTATTTCTTTTTCTTTTACAGATTATGAATCTTTCTGTCTCGTACGCAACATTTTTTAATTCTGTTGAATGAGGACAAAACTGCTAAGTATAATCAAAATGTTCTATACTTTTTTTTATAAAAGAAAAAATAATATTTTTAGGATACAAATGAATGGTAAAGTGTCCCGACGAAATCTTGTATTTAGCAAATAAAACAAGTTGGATCAAGGAAGAGAGGTTTATTATGCAACAAAATAATCAACACTAAACACTCAATTTGCATAAATCTTCGATTTATAGAAAAGTAGCGTCTAGCGATTTATGGCAATGATCAATTCTTCGACACAGTGATCTTTGAGCATTTGCAACATTTTATGTTCGCGGTTGCGCTTGGGTTGAACACCTGAGTATAAAAAGAATCTGGTTCTCCCCGATGTGTTTCTGTATCTTTTGAGTCGGCGAGTTGATGAAAGTGGTCCTGTCGCTTCTGCAAAAATAAAAGGACAAACGTATTTGGAGGATTGGATATTATTCAATATGGATCCGATATTGGTAAAGTTTTCATCAATTTTTCCCCGACCTTTTTACAAACAATTTATTTGATTGGAGAAATTAGAAATTTGTATAAAATAATAATAACTTTAGTAACAAAGAAAGTGGCACTTTTTTTGAAAATGGCCACTTTGAATTGGTTTTTTTGAAACCCTTTATAAAGTTGAATGAAAAATGGAAGTAATAAAAAACGAGCTTGTGAGGAGAACATTTTAATTTAAACATTAATTAATTAATTGCATCTACAAAATATTGTTATCAAAAATTCCACATGTCCTTTTTCAGCGAATGATAAGTTTTGTTTTTCAAGTTCCCTACGTTACTGGCAATCGTTCAAGTCGACGCTTGACTTTAACTCATCAGTTGTATCCACAATCGGCTGGAGTGAAAAATAATAAAATTAGTTTGCAAACTTACAAACTTGAACAAAAATCACATTAATTATTCATTTTAAATTTGTTACTCCATTGTAAAATAACCAAATCTTTTACTTTCAAATTTGATATTTATTAAATTATACATATATATTCGTCATATTACAACTCTTAAATTTATTTCATATTTTCAACGTTAACAAAATATACACCAAAGTAACAAACAATTTTTTGTACAAAATTCAACTCCAAACCAATTTGTTTCAACCGTGGACCGAAAACGAAGAAGATCCCAAAATGCTGAAACTTTCCGTCAGAATTTAGATAAATCGCAATTAACTTTGTACTTAAATTACCGATTGTTTCCAGCTAAGAGAAAAAAAAATGTTAGAAACTTTGAACCTGGACACATGCGCAGTGAGAGAGAAACCAGTTTTGCAAAGCATGCCGATCTGCGTGAGATTCGGAGATGTGGGCAGTGTCACCTCGTGGCTGATTCATGGTCCAATCTCTCGAGGCAGGGCCCCGGACAAAGAGCTCGACAATTCAGCTGGGAAATTGGCCGCAGACAATGACTGCAGAAAAAGGCAACAAGTAGGCGCTCTCGAGACGGTGACGTATCATCGCGACACAATGCCGCTTGCTATGACGTCAAGCCGAGACCTGCACCATGACAGCGGCGATCCGGCGTGGCATATAATCGCGGCATAATAGCAGCGACGTAACCGGCGTCACGACCAGTCGCGATTACTACGCGCTGGCGGCCGGTTCGCGCTCCAAAAAGCAGGCCCATGGGGCCCACGGGACCATTTTCATTTCAACCGGTTACAATTCCCTTGTCATGCACCAAGTTACGTAGCACCAGTACCAACCAAGTTCTGTGCCTTTTTCGACGCTGGACCAGCATCAATCTGCCCTCATGGTAGGACTTCCTTAGATTCTAGGAGGGACACTTACGTAACTTAAGGGGAATCTCAAGTGAAACGGAAGAAATTGTTATTGTTCAATGAAATGCTCTCAGTTTTGTCCGTGTTAAAATACTACAATTATCTAAACCCTCTGTTTTAGAAATTGGTTAAGAATTTGTACGAAATGTAGCACGGAAATTTCTTGATTTCAAGTCTGATTTTGAAATTGTTTAATTATTATTTTGTATGTTGAGTATTGTTTACAAAAAGGTTTTGAAATTGTATGACAATTTTGGCGCGGTGGATAGGGTGAGAGGTGCTCATTTCATGGGGCGTGGGTTCGAGACTCAGTTACTGGAACTTTTTTTTTATCGCAACAAATCTTCTAAAAAATTACTGTGTCATAGTTTTTAATAATTTTTAACCACTTTTTAAAATTTGGTTTAAAATATAGTTAAAGTGGTTTTAGCGAGACAGTCAAAATAAAATTTTTGAAATAAGTTTGTTGCGAGTTATATAATTTGTATAACTCATTGTTTGAATTTGATTATTTGTTTAAATACTCATTAGGTAGAACTTTTAAAATTATTATATGCAAATTGTAGCATAAAAAATATTTATCTATCAGCAACGTCAGAATTCGTTTAAAATTTAACCAACTATATTTTTAGTTACTATATGCAATATGCATAGCTTGTATCTACGTATTATGCCAATTTGTAAATCAAATATCTCCACTTTCAGATGTTCAAACATTTTTATATTCTGCAAACTTCAAGAGATTAACTATAGAAGGTCAATTGTTAACAATTTCATGAAATCCTAATATTTTTCATTTCTTGCTAGAACCACTTTAAAAAAAAAAATTTATTTTGAATATTGATTTTGAGAGAATGGTTAAAAAATAGCTCCTGTTGAAAAAGTACTGAATCCTCTATCAGAATCATCAACAATTCAAAATCAGAAGATCCATTGAAACATACGCTAAACCACATTTGTCAGATCAGAGGATTTAATATTTAACGTTACACGTCTATTAATCAGTGCATTAATTTAATTAAATTTATTGATAACGAAATTATATTGATAACAAATTAGCAACTGATTTTTTGTTTTCATAAAATTGCTATTTTCAAATATTTGTACCCAGCATTACCCAAAATTTTGATTAGCACACGTAACAAAATAATCGTCGAAATCAAATTGAAAATTCAATTAAACAAATTATACATTTCAATTACGAGTATTCGTTAATTAATAACATTTCAGCAGACTGTCTCTTGCCAAATAGTTATGTAATTATGAGTTTAATTAATTTTTTTTTCCTATGAAATTCTCTTATCGTGGTGTATTGGTTATACTTGGGAAATGAAGTTAATGATGCTGCAAGATTTGCTATGGTCTGATGAAATTTATACACTTTTTTTTTGTTTTCCTTTAATGTAGGGGGTAACGACGGGTTACGCAGCATCGATTGTTATTTTTGATATTGAAGCATTCAATATACGTAGACTCATATTTTTTGTTTCGTTTTGAGAAAACACAATATTCCGATGAAATGAATATTTACTTCGCAAACTGAACGACCGTATTGGTTCATAACAACGATGGCTATTATGAAATGCGCACGGAGAATATTTCGCATTACACATGCACAGAAGTATGAAATTATAGATTGGAACGTGACTATTAAAATTGTTAGATTAGATAAAAAAATTCTTCGCAGCAATTCTTCTATTTTGAATTTTTTAGATTGTGATATCGTTTCATATCTTTTATAACTTTCCATGCAAAAGTAAATGTATGTAGGAACATTTATGTGAACATATATGAGATTTATGTCAATATATATGACTTGTATATATTTATATCTACGCTAGTATAATTTGTGAATGAAAAATGGAGTAAGAAACAGAACCAGAATAAAAGTAGAGATATTTTTCAATTAGGGCCTGCTGTTTAAAGATTCTAATGAAGCTTTGGAAACTGTCAGTAACATTCCATTAGTGGCGTCTGTCATTGCAAAAGGCAACGTTTGCTCAGGCACTTGTAATTCGCACTCTGTAATATGATAATTTGCAAGTGCTAAATGCACGAAGTTAGATTCGGTGTATCATCTTTCCACCAGATTGATTGGTTCTTGGAATTTGATACTGTGTACAGAGGAGAAGAAAAAATGCTAATTATACCGCGACTGATAAGCCGGCGATAAAAACAATAACAAACCCGTGGCAACGATTAATCGTCCCTACAAACAAATTGTCTTCCACGCGAGCACAACAATGAAAAACTGATTTAATTTTTTTTAATTATTCGCGCTTTCCATTTTTCACAATCCGAATTGTCAATTGGATTTTAACGATCCGCTTCCTCGATTATTCATTTCTGTGAATGATTCATTCACACTTTATAAATATCAGCGCACGATCAGAAGATTTTCCAGCGTACACATTTTTCTCGCTCTTTTTTACAGAAATAGTTTGCCTTATTTATTGTTTTTTATTTTTTCATTTGTTTGAGTGGTAAAATAAAACTAGGACAGGTTTTATTTTATTGCTGATTACAGTGGTAGTTAATGTTTTTCTATTTATATCTTGATGATCGTTCTGACAATTATGTGGATGACAATAATGACGAAAACCTGAGTTAGGCACACAACCTGATAAGATATCAGTGCGCACTGGGCACGGCGCATTTCATTAAACGAGACCAGAAGCCGGCCAGTGTATTTGAGTTCATTCAAAAATTGTTCATTATTTATTCGAAACACCGGTCGTGCGAGTGACAGTTCGTCGCGGCGTGTGCATTACGCGCAGAGTTTTTCAGAGCGCACTTTCCCTATTTGCATGTTCTCCAAAATGGGCGTCGAAATAATCACTGTACCCGATACTGTAAGTCAAAAAATTGTCTTTTGTTTTTTCCCCTTTTTAATTTACTTCAAAAATCGAAGCTTGAATCACAATTGTTTTGAATTAGAAAAAATTTTAAATAGCTATTTTGTAAAATGTAAAATTGTTTTATACAGTTGAAGTTGAAATTAAATTTTGAAACCGTTAAAAAAAACGCAGAAACAAAGTTTTCGCCCAAATTTAATTGATGAATAAAAGAAAAAAAAACGTATAGTAATAGATGAGTTTTTTTTTAATTAATTCGAGTCAAATTAAAGATGCGGTTGATTTTTCAATTGAATTGGACCGTTTTTTTATTGGAAGTATTTTTTGTTCGATTTTTCATCCGGAAAAAACTTTTTGTTAGTGTTGAAAAGCAGTATCGCGTATGATTATTGAAGCTCCCAGACATAAAGAGATTTAATTTAAAAAACAGGAATAAAAAAAGCTAGAAAAGATTGCGCACGTGAACCCGCAGTACAAATAAAGCTCTGAATAGCGCAAGACAGAAATAGCTTGTTTTTGTGCACCTTTTTTTTTTATTTGCGCGTTCAAATGTTAATGCCCAACTTTTGAGAAAGAGTCGGTCTTATTCTAGAGTCAATTTTTTTTATTTTCAAACTTCATTCAAAGTTGTAAAAAAAAACCTTAAATTCAAAATGTTTGCTTCGTCATTTTTGGATTTGAAAGTTAAACTTAAACAAACAAAATTTTATGATTCAACTTGTCAAAAATTGACTTTAGCCCGGCGATTATGCTGAGATTTCTAAGACAAATAAGTTTCGAATCTTTAAGATCCTTCAGATAAGTAAATGCGCGGACTCATGTGTACTTTGTTTTGTGACGAATAAATCACGTTGGCAGTCGGACTAAAAGATTTTCAAAGGACTATTCGTGCGACTAAGTGATAAAGTGGGATTGTTAAGAGAAAAACTAAAATAAGAAAATAATAAAATGAAAAAAAATGATATAATAATAGAATTGAGATAACGTCGAGGATGTTATAGAGCACTGCGGTTGAAAATGTGGAACGAAAATATATTTTTCGGCCGAAGGACGTGCCGCACTTGCTCATCATGATCGATTTAATAAATTGTTAATTTACTTCCAGCCGATAAGGAAATTGAGCAGCAAGGTTAATGTGCGCTCTGCGTTATGTAAAAGTGGACGAGCCGTGCGGGTCAACCTCTCTCTCTCTCTTTTTTCAGATCAACAGCTGATGCAATTGTTATTCATTTTATTTTATACAAAATGAAAAATTAACATTCGAAGTTCAAGCTTCATAAACAGTTTCTATTTTCTCCAGTCGAACTTTTCCCTCAACTGATTTTTGCTTGTACAATTTATTTTGCTTTATCATCATGCTTCTTCATAAGTTTTTGTATGGTTTTTTTTGCAGCATCCCATAGTGTCATCTAGTACGTCGGTTTCGTTCGAAGTAGACTGCGGCATTCCAAACCCGGCTTGTCAAGATGACTCGATGGACAATGTAAGACCCTTTATTTGTTATCGTTCATGTCATCGCTTTTTTTTCGTCGCATTATTAGATTTTCAAGATTAACCATATTTCAGACTAGAATTTTTTTTTAATTTAAAAGAATGAGTTGACAAAACAGAATTGATAAAACTAAAAAGTTTGTTAATCAATCAAATCATTGTTTGTTTGACATTTTTTAAAATTAATTTTGTTGGTTGAAGTTAGAACAAAAATGGGAAAAACGTGGAAAAACGTAGTGCCATCTGATTCGAAATATTTCACTTGATGGAACGTGAGACAATAGGTCGTATATTTATGTATCCATTTCACCTGCTAAGAAAAAGGTAAATTAGTATGCGAGGACTTTCCACCAAAAACATCTGTTAGCTGCAATTCATATTCAGTCGGCCCAAGAGTTTCGAGCTTAAAACAACCCCTGAAACTTTCTCTTCTCTCTTTTCTGTACAAAAATGTCGTCCGCGGAGAGTCTCTGTTACAGCTCGGAAAATGATTGTTGTTACAATAATTATTGCAGTGATTGTAGTGTGTCGTGTATCAACGTGGAAAATTCGTTTGGCAACATGCCTCTGATTTTGGATCCGAGATTTTTAATTCTTGATGCTGAAGGCATACAAAAATTGGTACGTCTTTTTTTAATAAAAGAATAAAAATTTGATTATCAAATATAAAATTGTTCTGAATAGTTTATTAATTAAATTACATTGTTTATAAAATTTTTTTCTTCAATTGAACTTCTTTCATTTCATTAGAAAATATAGCAATTAAAATAAAAATATCATAATTAGATATGAATATCAAAACCAATTAGTTATCTTAATTTGATTTTTTTTTTTTTTTTGATTTTTGGAACTAATCCAACCAAAATCAAAATGATGGTGAAAGATAATTCAAAACAGAAAAAAAGGAATCAAACATGTGTCCACTTCACCGACTCAAGAGCTGCGATTAAGTTTCATGTTTACACCTTAAAACGTTTTGTAACATTCGAGCTGGTCGTAAATTATGAAATGTAACATAAATCACGAACTAAAAAAAAGAAAAGAAACATTCAAATTTTGAACTTGCTATTGAAATCGGTAATTAAAAAAAAAATTAAACTGTACCTAGATTTATATATTTGGAATTTATATGGAATTTTAAGATAAAAATAAATATTTGTCTATTAGAGCAAAAGTGGAATGTATAATTGTATTCTGACTAATTTTTTTTATTTTTAAAGTAGTGAACGGAACTGCAGATAATGAGTTATATTTAGTTAATTAGTGATATCCTGTAACGGGATTCTGTAATAACAATTCAAATGAATCAGAATCTATGATATTTTTAACGTCGTTGGAATTTTTGTCTACAATAGAACGGAATCAGATAGATAAGCGAATTATTTTATTATACCACAAAACTGCTGTTTGCATACTAACTCGTCTATCACCATAATTACGAATTGCACTATAATCAAGTTGGATGATTTTCATACTTGAAACCATGTCTTGAAAATCATATAGTTTTACAAACATATCATTTATTTTAAATGATACAATTGCGAAATTACATTCTGATGAAATTCGTTTCGAATTATTAAACTAAAAACGTAATTATTAAATGAAACGTAAACAAACAAATAGCAAAAAATAAGATCAATAATTGAACAAAAAATTATTATTTATAAGAAACAAGACGAGTGATTACATAAAAAAATATATTGGAACGAAGCAATTAAAGATAAAATAGAGAAAAAAAACAACAAAAATTAAAAGCAGAACGAGTCATACGAAAATTAAAATAATGAAACCTTTTGTATTCTGAATGTAAATTATTTCAAAATAAAAAAAAGAATGAATAATACAAATTTAGGAATGATGAATTTTGGCCGAAATGTTAAAAGAATGTAAAGTAAGAAAAGTAATAATTCAAATGAAACGGTTGAAATATTTAAATGAAAACAAAAAATTATTGCAGAGTCCTGAGTGATTTTTAAGATCAGTTCGATTTCCTTGAAGAAACAATTTTGCATAGACGTATCCGACCATCAAAAACGTAGCCAATAAAAGTGAGCAGGCCGCTCCCCCCACGCTGATTATGCTAATTATTTTGGTCTGTGGATGTGGTAATCGTTCCGTAACATCATTTTTTTCTCCCTGTCGCTTTTTAAAATCGACCTTAATCTTGCTCAATCAACAAGTACGAAACTATCTACCGAGAACCATGGCTCAGCCAGATAATGTACACACACCGCAGTATGTGCGCTAATGTCTCCGCATCAACTAATTTCTCATATGTGATTTCGGGCACACGTGCTCCCTGTTCCTCAGTCTAACTTGAACCCGGAAACATCCTAGATTAATTTGAACAAAGGAACTTGTGCAAAATGTACAACTTTCCTATCAACAGTTTTGTGTTTCTCATTTGTTTCTGTTTGTGCTACGTTGGTGGGACTGCAAATTCTTGTGAGTAACATTAACAAACATTGTTTTCTTCATAAATAAAAATCAATCTGATCGTTTAATTATCAGTCAATAAACAACAATTTTTGTTCCAAGTTGTGTTTCTATCTCAAGGATTAGTTTTTGAAAATTCAAAGTTTTTATGTTGAAAGGATGCAGTTTGTTTGAAAAATTTGGGTACATTTTGAAATAAGAAAAATATTATCGAAACTGTCAGACGGGAATTCGTGAGTGATGGAAAAAGAAATAATAAAAAAAGGAGAAAAAGTTGCATCGTCGAAGTAAAAAAGAAAAGTCGTGGTTCACTTAGCGCATTGTGATGTGAAAACGACGAAGACGTGGGAAGACAAAAATCTGTGAGCCTGGCAACGAAAAATAACACACGTTCTCTCATAAAGATACATACATAAGCACACACCATTCCTCCAGGGAATTTCGTTAAAAAGTAACCTTCAATAGAGCTTGAATGCAAGCCGCGTGTATTGACGTAGGTGATGAGTTACCTGGTCTTAGTTCGCTTGACTGACATTTCTTTTCGCAAAAGAAACACGGCGCAGCTGTTTCCGGACAGCTTCCACGCCTTCCTACTTCAACCCCTTTTTTTTCTTTTTTCCCTTCTTTTCTGAACATTCACAAATGACGAATTTAGCTAAAATATAACTAAAAATATCAACAAGATATTTTCTAAAAAAAAGAAAAACAAAGAAAAGGAGGAGTGGGAGGTTTTAAATTTGGAAGAAAAATATATCGGAGGGGGGACGATCTGAGTTCGAGCCGAAAGGGAAATTTTTCATTTTTTTCTTCCTGTAAGTTCATAAATGTCAAGTGTTACTTTTATGAGCCACCGTGCTTAAGTCGAGAAGAATCGCGCGTCGCAACATCTGCTAATCCGCAAGATTAATGAAGTGCGCCCTTGATTTCTTTTATTACAATGAAAAAGTGTAATCAAACATCGGCTTTTCCCTTTGAAAAGCAGCGTCAAGATATTTTAATTATAATCGTAACGCGTTTGAAATGTCATAAACCTGTCGCAACGAACAATGGCAATTAATGCGATATTCCGAGACTGAATTGAAAGGATGAGAAAAAAAAATAGAACCAATCAATAAAAAATCAATTAAAATTAGAAATGTCCTGTAAAATTAAAAAGATTTAAATTTAAAAATATAAGTTGAAATCAAAAATACTGTTTCAACGTTTAAATAGCTTTTAATTTACAAGGACCAGTTGGTCAAATTTGAATTGAAGTGAAAATAGTGGTTTTTGACATTTTGAATTAAACAACTGGGGTTTTAATTTCGCGCGATATTCAATCGATAATTCAATTAATTATTTGAAATGCAATGACGAGTTTCGCACCGACTGGAAATTTCGTTTCGCTGTTGCAAGTTTTTCACCCTATCCAATCCCCTTTCGGAGGGTGGCAGCTTCTTTCACGAAATAACTTTGAATTTGCTTGCAGCCGAAATTCAAATTTTATTATGAGAATTTCACTTGCATGATTTTTTTTTTTTCATTTAACAAATATCGATTGAAAATTAATTATTCTTCTACAAAATTGAATCCATTGGAAAACTTTGTTTTTGTAATTGTATTTTTCATTTGTTTTTTATAAAAAATAATGAATCACTCAAAATAAATTGATATTTTTTTTATTTATTTATATATTTTTTATAATGAATTTTCTTGGAGCTTTTTTTTAAATAATATTCAAGACTGAATTTGAGGCGAGAAGATGAAAAAAGGTGATATTTTTCAGGGCAAAAAGAATGAAAATGAATTTTGGGACAGAAAATAGCAATTCAGCTCGCGTATTTCTGTATTTCTAAGCATCTCGGCCGATTTTATCGACCAAACTCGTTGTCGCCCCTACGCTTTTAATCAGTATTCTCGGGCTGATGTAAAGGGGACTGAAACCTCCATATATACTATATACGAATGTGTATGTACGAATAGGTTTTAACACACAAACAGCCTCGGTGCATTGTGACTGAATATTCAGATACACGTACAAAGCAAAATTATGTTCAAAATTTATGCCTTTGTACGTTTCGCTATTTCATTTGGTCTTGAGATATATTATTTATTCCACCCACTTTTTAATCAATTTATTTCTCATTATTCTTACTATTTTTCATCTTCAATTTAACAAAACATAATAAAAACGGCAGACAATTTTTTTAGATCAACATTCCGTCAGAGTGTTTGATGCAAATTTTCACCTTTCGAACAAATTTTGTTTTAAACTTTCAAATTCAACTGAAGAAATAAAAAATTGGAAAAGTACAAAATTGAAGGATAAAAGTTAATTATTTTCTTTGAGATTGTTCGGAAACCTTCAAGAAGTTTTCTACTTTTTTTTGTCTCAAGGAGCGTTGAATATTTTGAATTTTCATCGTGCATTGTTAGTTTGGTTCAATAACAAGTGGAATAGAGGCGGCATCGACATTTAACACATAGTTTTCATAGAACAGAACAAAAAGGATTTCGGAATACAAAAAGAAAACGAAAGTCATCGAAGGTTAGCGATGTTCAATGGGAAACGATTTACGCTCGCGTTTGTAGAATTGTTCATCAGCACTCGTTCCATCAGAATTCGAGTTCGTGGCGTTGAAAAATTTTGTCTATTAACGAGGCTCCCTTTTGCTTCGCTCTCACTCCTTTTTTTTTTTCCTCTTCCCACTTTGTGTTAGTTCACCGAAGGTATTTTCATTGATCGACATTTTCGGCAATAAACATTTCGGTACATTTTCATCCTGAAAGAAAACTCGTTTTGAAATTCGAATTTACTGTTAATTTCCATCTTTTAAAATAAATGTTTTTGTTCTTGTTTTTTTTCCACACTTTTTTTTTTTTCACTTCACACTTTTCACTGACGCATTTTTCATAATTTATAATTTCAAAACTCACTTTTTTCATCCTTCTTGATTTGCAAATTGATACAATTTACACAATTAATTAAAGCTTCAAACAAATTTCAATTTTGCAATGAAAAAAAAAGTTAAAATGAAAAATAATAAAATAAAAAACTATATATAAAAAACCAATCAAACATTTATTAACGAATAAAAATTAAATTACAACTTTGAACGTTATAACAATAAAACAAAAATTAATTGCACCAAAATAAATGAGAGAGAGGTATTAAATTTCTGATTTCAAATATATCAGTCCGAAAATTCGGCTCATTTTCATTCATCATGGTAAATGCCTGAGATCCGCAGGGGTGTGTCGAAACGATGACCTCAAAAGTATGAAATATTATGATAAACCCGATAAGATGCAAATGCGCTTGGTAATCGATGACGCAGCAAGGTAAAAAATAATGTGCCTTTTAAAAAAAGGAATAACAAAACATGCCGGCGACAGAGGGGCAGGAATGAGGGAAAGAGGGGGGGGGGGCAAGTATTATATTGCGTGCATGATAGACATTAATGCGTGCGGCAGTAAAGGACACGCGGACGTATGACCGCGGTGCATAGGTGATATGTCAGATCAGCGAAGGGAACACGAACGTTATATCCACCCGAGGAAGTCGACGATTGGTCGTAGGGCATGGTAGTCTTCGTCGGGCGTTCGACGTAGCCAGTCAGTTTGTACCTTTGCACCTTCAAGTATCCCACACCTCGCGCGTTCTCCAACTTTTCCTCCTTGGGAAATCAATTCGTGCGTAAAATGTTCGGTCGATGAAGAAGTCACATTTTGGATTAGAAAAAAAAATGGAAGAAAAGTAAAAGCGTTGAGTGAACTTTAGCAAAATGGTGACGAAAAAAGGTAACTATGAAAAGGTAACTAAAAGAAAGTAGAGAGATAAAAGTTGATTAACATTTGTTATGCAGATTTAAAAATTTTATCAAATTAAAAAAATGGGTTTTGCAATTAAGATTGTAATGGCGGAATAAAATTAATTGAGAGGGTTGGGAGAGCTGATTGATAAAATCAATTATTAGTCCCGGGTTAATTTTAGTTAATGAGCCGACGGCCTGCTGAAAGTAGTACATTTGATGAGGTCTTTTTTCACCGGAGATAAGATTTGTTGGCGAAGAGTGTAGATATTGTTTTTTTTTATTCTTTAATTCGTTTTTTTGGAGTCGATTTATCGGATCGGACGATTTGATAAGTCGGCCCAGTTGACGCGCCGAAGCATGCAGATAAATATGATAATTTTGTTGCGTTTGCAGAAGTCCGACGACCAGCCGAAGCTTCGGCGACCCGAAGCGCGAGCCCAAAACCTGGCGACAAACGGCGTTAAAGACCCGACCAAGCTGCAGCCCAAGAACAAAGAGTGCGCGAAAATTATGGACAGCTGCGGCACCAGAGTCTCCTGGAAAATACTCGCTAATGCGTTGATCGCTTTATCAGGTAACTTATTATTTTATTTATTTTGGTTAGAATCAATGAAGATGCAGTTTTATTTTTGTTCTTCAAAATAATAGGAATAATTCAAAACATTTTTCTGAACAGCATAAAATTGTGGTATTTTTAATAATGTTAGAATGATTAGTAGAATTTGTAAGATTGTAGACTCAATTATTATGATATTATTACTTTACTGTATTGACCAAGTGATAAATGAAACAATAGAAAACCAGATTGCGAAAATCTTTATCCTGCTGAAAGAATGAAGTGTTTGAATTATTTATAAAAATTAGAATAAGTTGATGGAAATTAAAATTCTTACCCATCAGTAGGAGAACTGTCATTTTTTTCTGAGTTTTCCTTGTTAGAATGTGTATCATCAGAATTATTAATCTGAGATGATTCAGGAAATTCAACGGGTGACTCATTTTCTTTTGCCACATTAGTAATTTTTGTAGAGATTGGTTTTGGACGATTGGATGTTAATTATTTTATTTTTTTCAATTACTTGATTGGGTTCATCAGTAGATGTCGAAAGAAATTTGGAATAAGTCATTTCAGTAGAGTCTCTTTTTTCAGTTACCTCAATGAATTTATCAGTTGATGTTAAAAAAGACGTTGGATTAGTCGTTTCAATATTTTGAATATTTTCAGTTACTTCAGCAGTGTTACTTTTTTCAGTTATTTAACTGGGTTTATCAGTGGATGTTGGACGGAATTTGGAATTCTTCGTTTCAGTAATTTGACTTTGATTTTCAGTTACTTGAATGGGTTTCTCAGTAGATTTTGGATGAGATTTGGGATGAATTTTTGGACTAGTGTGGTTCCTTTGAATTACTTGATTATAATCATCTGAAGATGTTGGATGAAATTTAGGATGAGTCTTTTTATCAAGTACCTTCCTTCAGTTTGCGATAAACAAATTGGCGCAAGAATGAAGATTCTTTTTCCTTTTGAATACAACTCTCCCGTAGAAGTAATAGTCACATCTCTCAAGCGTGTTATTCCTCTTTTGCATTCCAAATTAATTTTGTTGTTAATCCAGTAAGACGATTTTGAAACAAATACTTCAAAATTATAATTCGAGCTAATATTTAATAATTTAACCTTATTAGAAGTATAGAGCTTGTTTACCATCTCTATTTTTAATCATTGTTATAATAATTTGCTGATGATTTCCGAGTTTATTCAGTAAAGGTACAATGAATTCCAGCCACCCTAATTCTAGTGGACTAACTGACAATATTTGTTTTCCTTGCAAATTTGCATTAACATTGAACTCATTATTTTCATTACATTTGTAGAACTGATTCAATTTGAATGGGTCTTCAATTTCGATCTAAAATTCATAACAAAGTTTCATAATTAGATTTTTCTTGAGAACACATGTTTTAATACAGTAGTTTATTTCTTCAGCTTTGCTCTTCAAAAATTGAACCATTGGATGATAATTAAATGGTAAATTTGCATACAGTTTCTTCTTCTTCTTTTTTGTTTCTTTATTATTCATTTTATGTAAACTTACATCTGAAAATGATTCCCCAATGAAATTGCTAACTGCAAAAACTTCTTCCAGCTGTGAGTTTAAAGAACATTCAATAGATTTCGAGTTCATTTTTGGAATGTGATTTGCGATTTTGATTTATGTTTTCGAGTTTTCAAATGAGTCGCAGCCATCGTAGTCTCCTCGAGTCAAAAAGAATCCTTCTGAACAACATTTTTTAATTGGATTTCTTTGCACATCAGAATACGATTTTATTTCATTTTCAGGCACTTCGATATCAATACATGATAGTTTTCCGTGTTTATAACGATACAAATGACCGTAGAAGCAGCATTTTTCGATACTTTTCACTGTTACCAAAAATGAGCAGAAAATGATGAATTTGAAAAATATCGAAACAACCATTTCTTTAGCAATGTCAAATGGAAAAATTAAAAAAAATATATAATGGTATAAATGGAACAAAAATGAAATCTTAAAGACATTGTTAGATCAAACCTTTTTATACTTATAAATTGGAACAATTAGGTCAGGGAGTACATTAAATAATAGATTATACAAATTGGTTTTGAATTATTTTCCATTATTGTTCAATTAAAAAATAATTATTATTTATTAATACATAGTAATAGCTTATATAACATTTCTAAGTTATGCACATAAAGCGAATTTAATCAAACATTTAATACAATTTGTTCAAAAATCGACACATCTTCGTCACATTTTTTTGTCCGTAATGGGGTCTTTTAGAAATTCAATTTTTCCGTTAATCTTATATTCAAGATATTTATCTATAGCCCTAGAGACTTTTTGGTTCCTTATAGATCCATGAGATAAAATTTAAAATTCTCTCTAATCAATTTTTCACAGATCTGTATCTCATCACCAGGAGCTATTTCTTTTACACCTATTGTTAATTATGGGGCAATTATTCAAGGATTAAAATTTTTCCTCTATCCCATTTGTCAGACTTGTCTTATTTTTTTAATATTCAGTTTTCTTTTTTAGAAGAAAAGTAAATTTTGATTTCATTAATTTTACTTCTTTTTTTGTTTCAGTATTGCTCATTTTAGTATTTCTAGAGTTTGGATTTGTACCCCAAGGATATTTTGGATTCTACTGTCAAGATCCTAAAATTTCACACAAATTCCAAGGAGACACTATTTCATTATGGCTGCTCATAGTTGGCTGTGTTACAATACCACTTTTTGCTGTAAGTTTTTCAATATAAAAAATCAAATTTCATTTTTACAATTGAAATGTTTTTATTTTAACTTGCTACAGTTTTTCTAGCTGAATTTTCAGCTATTCAATGTAGCATATTGTTTTGATTTGATTTTTTTTTCAAACATGAAACAGGTACAGTTTCAAGTTTCCCACGTGACCTAATATTTGATTGACGCGACATTCATTTTCATCTCATCGCGTATCAGTTTGCGTCCGCAACATCGATTCTGATTAAAAAATACCGCGGAAAAGCCGCAACCTTCACCGCCATGTCGCGACTCATTAAAATGAGAAGGAAATCCCGTGCTAAAAATCGAGCCTACAAAACCTATGCAAAAATCACGAATTCCAACTGGACGACGAATAAAAATAGCTCCACTGACCATAAAACTATTTCCGCTGCAAAGTAAAGTATCCATAAAATTAAGCAAGTGCAATTAATTTTGATGGTCACGAAGAACTTGAAATAATTCATATGCTGCAACGGTTCATTGTTTTCAAATTGCAAAGAAAAAATAGAAATTAAAACAGAAATGAAATTAAACAAATTAAAAATATATACAAAAATTGGTAAAAAAAAAAAAAATTACAGTATATGACCGTGAAATAACAAAGTTGCACTTCCCCTTTCATTTTGTTTCGCTTGTAATTTCGAAGGCGCCGTTTTTCTATCCTTCCCTCGGCCCTTTTTTTTACCCTGTCCCGTCATCGCTTTTTCGTTTGTCACGTTCGTACGTAATAGCACGCAATTTATGCGCGCACAAATTAATTAAGTGTCGCGCCAATTGTTATCCCCCTCCCTCCAACCCATTTCTTTTTTTTTTTCCTCGCGCCTCACATTTTTTCCCATACTTTTGGCTGAATTGTCGCGCGCGTGTTTCAAGCTTAATTCAGTTACGGCGAATTTCGAGAGTAATTGCGAAACTTTTTCACAATGACACTTTCGTCAAAATTCGTCTTTACGAGTCTTTCTTTTTCTCTCTTCTCTCTGAAGACATTAATTGCTTTTGTTTTATTTTTAGTTTTTATTAATAAGTTGAAAACTACAATTGTATAACAAAATAATTGACTCGTCGAAAATAAAAACATTAATTCGCCGTCCATTAAAAACGTATAAATAATTGAAAACTTTTCAGACTCTAAAAGCCGATCGAATGATATTCAATTAGAAATTATATTTAATTAGAACTAAAATTGTGTTACATAACAAAAATTGTACGTTTCGTTCTGGAAATTAATTATTTAATCAAATATGCTAAAACTAAACAAAACTTTTTCATAACTTTTAATTGCTATTAAGTTTAATTGAAATTGATTTCATAATTTATTTTATTCAATTAAATATAAATAATAAGACTTAGGGGAAATTGAAATTACGAATAATATAGCGGGGAGAACAAAAATGAGATTTGTAACAAAATGTTTATGCGTTTAATTAAAAACATAAATAAAAATTACAGCATTTCTGGATCCTTCGTCTTACATAAATTCATTCATTAACGTTTGATTGATTCGACCGTGGTCATAATGCGACTAACCGGAACAGGAGACGAGCGTGACTTACGGCCACCAATTAGGATGAATTCGAATTTATGTATCCGGGTTTCGAACTTTCCCAATTTTATTCACCGCGCGCGAGAGGGGATTTTTTTTACCCGGTCAAGTTGGCGCGAGGAAAAAAAACGACGAAAAGTGGCCCTCGAGTCTGCGCGATTAATCGTGCAATTATTTTGAACGAGGTGGCACTGAGAAACAAAAAAAGTGTGCAACTCGTCGGCGCTGCAGTTGAGTGCACTTTGCCAATGACATAACTCGCATAGCTCGCATCATTTCTAGGCTTATTAAGTATCAGCTCGGGTGACAATTGTCTGTCGCGAATATATCCACTTTCTATGAATTACGTCACGGCGCGCCATCACCGACACCTTTTGCAATTTTATGCGAAACTTCTTTCATGCACTCAAATCAAACTTTCTTCAAAGAAAAAAATTCATCTTCATTTCATTTGTTTGAACCAATTTTTTTTATTAAACATTTTTTATTCACGTTGAAACTGTTAGTGAAATTAAAAAGATTGGAATTGTTTTTACAATTAACATTTTGTATTTTGTGATTAAAAAACAATGTTATTTAAAAAATGTGTGCAATTTTTATGTTACAGATGTGGAGTATAGAATGGATCTGCTACAACTCAGACAATTATGGAAAATCGTCTGATTGCACAGGCACGCGTGGCCAGCGAATATGGACATGGTTTGGTAATTACATCATTGGTCTTTGCGCCTTGCTCTTCATCTGCGAGGTCGCCAAAATCGTCATTGCCGAGCCCAGGCCGCATTTCTTGGACACTTGTCGGCCGCGAGAGTCTATCAATTGTACAACAGCGTTAGTATTTTTATTGTACACCATCTCACAAATTCACCTCCTTCATTCCTCCTCTTGCCCCTAGATGAAGAGCTTTCATTCACGCACGACCGTAAAAGGTATAAAAACAATTTCCAGTCTCCTTATTCATCTCTCCATTGAAACTCACCTTTTCATCTTTGTCTTCTATTTTCCAGGTAAAACATTTTCCAAGCAAAGAACAAAAAAATCACTTTCAAACAATTGTTCGAGAAAGTTTTGTGAATTAGAAGATATTTTTTTGCCCTTTTTTGTTGTTTCTCAGAAGCGGACTCTGTCTCACCTGCTCTTTACTATCTCTGTTACAGCTACTACGTTCCCTACTACACGTGTACCAACACCGACAGATCTAAAAGGTTCGTGCTAGATTCCAGCAGGTCCTTTCCGTCGGGACACTCCGCTTTTGCTGCCTACACCTCCACGTTTGTTGTTGTAAGTATAACGAAACAAAATGACGAATTTTTTGTCGTTGCTTCTTATTTCCATGTTTGATCTACCTCTTTTCATGAATTCTGGACGGTTTTGAAAAATTAGGCCCGATAGGATCTCTTGGCTTTAATTAAATCTAATTGTTTGAATGGGTCTGAATGGGTGCATTGTGCTAGGTCTGATAAATTTCATCTAACTTGTAACCAGATCGGCGCTAATGAGCAGGTCTGGAAACAATGCGATGGTAAAAATTGATCTATTCAATTTGTCTTTATGAAAAAAAAATGTTTGTAAAATAATGATTTGTTTGGTTTAAGAAAAAATCATTTTAAAAGATTGATTTTGTTTTGCAGTGGTACTTGCAAGTTCGCATGCCAACCCGATTATCAACGGTAATCGTGAAACCATTGCTGCAGTGCTTCTCCCTCGTCTGGTACGTCGTCTGCGCTCTAACGAGGATAACGGACCACAGACACCACTGGTGGGACGTTCTCGCCGGTTCCATCATGGGCCTCTTCTTCGCCATCTATGCGATCAACACGTGTTGCGCCAAATTTCTGGCCCTGCAGAACGTCCCTCTGAGGAACCTCAGCGAGAACGACCAGCACCAGTACTTGGAGAAGAAGCACCGCAGCGTGCGAAAACTGCTGAGCGACACGAGCGTCGACATCCCGGAAAGCCGCGAGCTCGGTGACGTGCCCAGCTCGTGGAACGGCTGAGACTGAGGGTGGAAGATGAACTTTTTGTAAATTTTGTAAATTGTTATATACCCATATCTTGTTTTGTGCATATTTATTTATTGAGATCTATGATCAGCGATTTTTATACGAGTTTTTATTGTACATAGTCTAGTCGCGTACTGTTGATCTTGTCGTTTTTCTGAGGAACGATCTGTGCCTTGATTCGAGCAATAATCAAAATAACATAGGATATTAGCAATTCGTACATATCGTGTGTCGCGTCGTATGCTCAACTGAAAGGATTGACCAAATTTTGCCTTTTTTCAATTTAGTATTCTGCTTCGTTAAGGAACGAAAGGAATTTGTTGTGAAGGTACAAAGTGTCTTTTTTTCTCTTTTATCTTGCAATAAGTTTTGAGTAATTCTTTTTTTACATACGATTCGTTTAATCTTGAAAGAGCGTGTCTACAAAGTTTCTTTCAGTAATTAACTTGTAAATAATATTGTTGAATGTTGAAGTGCCATTTAATTAGCGGTTGGCGTTTTGTGCTACAAAGTCAAATGCGTGTGAATCAAAATTATAGAAATGACAATAAATGTTAAATATTTCTATAATTAAATTTTCGTCGCTTCTACAGCACGAACTTTTTGGTTTACAAAAAGGCTCTTTTTGAGCTCACGATTTTTTTTTTATTAGTCAAAACATTAAGTTATTTAACGTTCGTATGACCAGTTTTGAGCTGCATTTTTTTTAATAACCTCAAAGTATTGATTTGAGATAGCAACTTATTTTTTTATCTATAAAACGTAGTATTAAATAGTAAGCAATTGCTAATTGGAGATGAATGTTTATGCGAAGCGTATAGGTGCTGTGCGAATGCATGTAGATATGAAACATTAATATATTACAAGTATAAAATGTATAATATTTTAGATTGATGTACCGTGCGAAACATTTTGCAACGAATGTAATGCCCTGTACATAATAATTGATTAGCAAGATGAATAATGAAATTGCGAGCTGCGCGATGGTATAAATAATTTCCCCGCCGGTATAGTTAATTCGAAAAAAATTGTACGTTCTCATCTTTAATTAATGTTTTAGTATTGAAATGTAATATTTTTCTCTACGTTTCGAATTTTCGTAGACTTATTTATTTGTCTTTCATTGTAAAGTATTTAACGAATTCGATTGTAACAAAGCTACGAGCGAAAAGAAAAAAAATGTTGTACGTGCCAAGTATTATTTCCATTGAAACCGAATACGTTTCAAATTGGTTCATTATTACAGTATGATTAAAAAGGCATTATATTCAATAATATACTCAAACGAATAACGAGTAACGAAAATGTGTGTTCCATTCATTATTATGAAAAAAAAGTATTGACATAGCCAATAGAAATAACATAAAAATTGGTTAAAAATCGGTTCACCTAAAATCAATGGTCGGAAAAGAAAAGGCGATTTTTTTTTAATTTTATTTATATAATTTCACGTTGAAATCAGTTTTGAACTTTGCGTTGCACGAACTTTGCCGTTGCCCATTTTATGTTTGGCTTCGACATTCTGAAACGCTGCGAATTTCGGCGAAATAATGGATTTTGTAATGAAATATTGAAATGCGATATGCACGCGAACTAGATCGAATTATAAGAAAATCATTTCTATTATGCCGGGAAAACAAGTTTGTCAAATACTTTTTGTTCTCTTTCTCTCTTTCTCTCGCTTTCTTTTTTTAAAGCATTACTTTCTAATTTGTAGAGAAATAATTTTTGGTCGAGCCTTTCGGAAATATTTTCTACCAATACATTAAGTTGAGCTTTGCATCGCTAATCCTGAAACCGCGGTCTTGATTTCCGAAGATGTGGAGCAGCGAGTGAAAAATAGGGTCGGGTACAGGGTGAAAAAAAGAGAGTAAAACGACGGGCAGATAAAAACGAAACAAAAAAGGAAGAAAAACGAGTCAAAGTGAATTTGACGTACGACGCACGAAATGGAAATGCGAGGGTGGTAGGGGGCGCGCGTGACTCTCTTCGGCGCCTTAATAACGCGTCATCCCCTTTATTTTGAGGTCGAGTCGCAACGTGAGATCCTCTTTAATCTCGATATAGGTACCATAAGCCATTGCAAGCGCAGCCAGCAAAGCTATTGTCCGCGCAGCTAACGTTCAGACCACTTTTTCTCAGATTACCGACTGAGTAGCGAATTCTTAAGGCCCTTCAGACCCAACCCTCACAGCTCTCGATCGATAACTCTTCGAAAATAATCCGTCTTTGTCTGAAATTAATTCCAAAATTTCCTTCTCATCAGAGCTTGCGGGACAAAACTTTTGCCGGATTTCGTGCAAATACCGGCGCCGGCAAAAGTTTCGTCCGCGACTTCCTCGGTCGGTAAGAAGTTGTACTCAAATTAAGGCAAGAAGAAAAAAATTTTTTCTCTGAAAAGGTGGGGGAGGGGTTGGAGAGGTTGGTGGGAAACGGGGGAGAGGATTTTCGGGACGGCGAATTAAGTAGGAATTATTTGGTCGTGACGGGCCGGACAACTGCATCGACGCGAGGTCTCGCGCGGTGCGAGTGAGAGGGTGGTGCACGAGTGAGAGGGGCGTAACGGGCGAGGGAGAACGGCGCAGCAAGCCCAGGAGGATGTCCTGTGACGCATTAAACTGAAAATCTCAAGGCACCCTCGGTTCTCGAACGCGCTGATATTCTCATCGTAGCCGTCGTTTGGTTGTGCATGCGTACCCCACACTGCACAATATTAACGTTATTTTCGATGGGATAGGAAAAACGGCATAGCAAAAAGATTAAAAAAAGATAGCGACTTGAATAGGGGAAATCTTTCATTCACAATTATATCGTCGGTTTTTGGAATGTTCTTCCATTTAGAATTTTGTTTTATGAAATGTACTCAAAAATTCGCTGAGTTTTGTAGTTATAATGTCAAAATTTATTATAAGATTTGAATTTGAATCCAGAATCGAAGAAAGTTGAGGAATGTTTAATGAAAATCATTATTTTTCTTTGAAGCAAACATGATGTATCGGCAAGTTCGTAAGAGATTTAATGGATGTAATAAGTTTAATATAAAAAATAATAATATCGTCAGATGTCAGATTTTGTATTTCTTCGTTAATTTAAGTTGTCATAATATAAAGACATGAGCTTTAAGTGCTTAATGCGATGATAATTGGGATCCAAAGTACTGTTATTAACAATCTGTAAAACAACGAAAATATTTGAATCAGTGACAAAAATCAAAAACAAACATTTTTTATACAAATTAGTGATCAATATTTGTTTCGTGATATGAGAATTATAATAGAATTTTAACAAATCTTACCCATTAGCAGATGACGGATCATTTCCTTTCACCTCTTCATGAGAATCTCCGTCAGAAGAAGAGTCAATTTTAAGAGATTCTACAGTAGAATTTACGTCAGAAGAAGAGTCACTTGCAGAAGGTTCTTCACATACGTAAGCATTCATATAATTTATACTTTCTTCGACTGGCGACAAGCAAAATATTTTACCACTCAGACTTGTTTTTTTTTCGTCTCCATATAATTCACCAGAGTTTGTAATAGTTACATTTTTATATAAACTGATCCCTTTTGAACAGTTGAATTTTTGTTCGTGTTGATTCCAATAGAATGATTCTGAAAAGAATTTCGTATGACATTATTTTAAGTCAACTTTGAATTATTGTGATTAAAAAAAAAATATGATGTTTCATTTTACTTTCGCCGTTCTTTATTATTGATGTGATGATTTTTATTATGATCATCAAAATTTCTCAGAAGTGGAATGAGCTGATCCAGGGGTCCTAACTTTGGTGGGCTAGCAGACATCACAGTTTCATTTGTCAAAGTTGAAACATGGTTCAACTTATTTTTCTCAGTACAAACAAAGATTTTGTTTCTGCTTTCAGCGTACATTATTTCCAGAGCTGACAGTAGGGCTTGGTAAAGTACCTTTTTATTATTTTTACGAAATAAAAAGTAAGTAGCATAGGAATTGAACACACAGTAATCCATATCTTCGGCTTTGTATTTTAAGTATTGAACCATAGGATAATCATGTAAGAGAGTCTATGAAAAAACAGTTATATTATTTTTTGATTCATTATTTTCTTGTACTCTCAGAATTTAAACTTACATCTGTAAATGGATCCTCAATAAAAGTGTTATGTTTTTGAAAATTACAGTATCGGTCAAATTACAATGTAAAGACTCTAAATATGTCTTATTGGATTTGTCCAAACATGTAATACTTGTCATAGTACAAACGATAAACTCGATTTTGAACGTGATCACGGTGTACAGGATTATATTTTCTGCGATCATGCTCATTATATGTACCACCGGGAGAACATCTTCTAACTTCATAAGTTTTCGGCACTTCAGTAAACGGTTTTCATTCATTCATAGTTGATAATGAAAAATTGACTTTGACCCTGACAACTAACTTGCTCTCTTCGTCATAAATTACATCTTTACAGA
This sequence comes from Trissolcus brochymenae, assembly GCA_030523145.1. Taxonomy (NCBI): domain Eukaryota; kingdom Metazoa; phylum Arthropoda; class Insecta; order Hymenoptera; family Scelionidae; genus Trissolcus; species Trissolcus brochymenae. Next base: position 49,369 of record JAQQRF010000564.1, read on the forward strand.
TATATCCATATTTGCAATTTTTGTTCATTCCGATATTTATATTATTTACATGTTGCAAATGTTGCGTGTTGTATTTCAATGTTGGTCATTGAGAAGTCGGAAGAGTCAAATGTACATATTCCTTATTAATATAGGTCCATCAATATCTGTACACAATAGTTTTTCTTCTTTTTTACGATACAAGTGGCCATTTAAACAACATCTTTCAAGACTCTTCACTACTACCAAAAATGAGCCAAAGATTATGATTTTGAACAGTTGAGGCAGCCATTTCCACAACACCGTATAGAAACTAAAAAAATTTTTATATTATTTATAGGAGTATCTATTTCAGTCTAAATATTTGTTTTTCAACTTCGAAATATTGTTACGTTCTTTCAAATTTTTCAAGTTTTTTCTTTTTTTAATTATACTTACTATATTTATTATCACAGGTACAACAGCGGCATTCTTAACTTGACACTATAGGAAAACATTACCTGACAATTTGTTCATTGAATGTCATCTTTTATACTTGTAAAATTAGAAAAATTTGGATCAAAATTGTTATACGTATATTAATATATCGAGCAATTAAAGATTATTTCAATTTATTTTTAATTACTTCTTGATTTTGATAAAAATAAAGTTTAGTCAATTGCAATGACTCTAAAGTAAAATAAATATTTTTAGGTCGCAATACTTGATGCAAAATTGATGTTCATTTTGCATCACTGCAGCGGTACGTTCTCTCGCCGGGCGTGAACGTGAAATTACTGCGTTCTTTCGTTAGGGTTTTCCAGGGACTTGAAGAAAGACTAAATCAAGCCAGTTTCGCATTTTTGCTCGAGCGCATGCATTCGCAATAGACCAGGTTGGCGAAAAACAAGAGTCGAAAAAAGAACAAGTTGAGTTGTATGTTATATTAAATAACAGCTTTTTGTTCAATTCCTTTACATTTTTGGAACAAAAAATTGCACTTCTTCAATTTTACCTTCCTTCATTAAATGTTGAAAATCATTGCCATTAAAATGTTTAACGACATTTCTGTTTGAGACAACATTTGTTGTTGAAATTGTTTATCAGGATGAAAAATAAAAATGATAATTGACATGTATAATGTCACCTAAAATTTATATAGAAATGTTATTATTATTATTTGGATAACATAATCAAATTTTGTAAACGTTGCCATCAATTTTCACAATTTATAAGCAATTTCTACGTTGTGATCAGGCTTCGGAGTGCGTTCTCAAGATTCTATTTACAATGAGACGATTGAAATATCTATATTGATTACAATTGTTTTCAAATATTAACTCTGCGTGAAGACAAAATAGCTATCGAAATATAATACGATTCGTTTACAATTACCATTTGCTCTCGTTTCCAGGCCGCGTTAAATATATTGTGTTGCTAAAACTTATGCCTTGAAAATGAATCCTGTTAGCAAATTGTAGGCTCTTTTCGAAAATATAATTCAAAATTTCAAAATTGATCTTTTTACAAAAGTAATCATTCAAACTGTGACTTATGAATTAAATTCAAAATTTATTGTTCACGAAATTATTTATTAGCTTATTAAAATGAATAGACAACAATTTTTAATTGGACAGGGAAAATGAAATGAAGTCAGGCGGGGCAAAAAAAGTTAACGAACACAATTGTACGAATTCGCAGACGGACTTAAGTCTGGCGATAGAAAATAATTAAGCAACACGAGAGCACACATTTTGCGACGCGCAATTGACGAATAATCCGCGCGCAAAAATGAACGAAATTTCACTCGGCCGAAAGTCAAACAAAAGTCGCGCAATTTGTCACGCTAATCTTCGTGGACGCGTGTTCTCTCGCTGACCTAATTAGTTTCCCATAATTTTTCGAATTTTAGCTTCGACTTTTTTTTCGTGTCATGTAGATAATTTTACTTTTCTTTTTTTTTTTTTTCATCATATAAATTTTGGGAGGGGTAAAAAAAAAGTCAATCAAAAAACTGTTACGAAGTCGCGTGAGACATCGGAAACAGACGAGCCCTCGGTCAATAATTCACGGTTTTTTGTCGTCGGCCGTCGAAATGTCGAGCTGAATAATAGATAAGCAAATCTACGACAGGGGGGAAAAAATGGCGAACACACAAGTAGACAAAATTGCGGCGAGCGCCGAATTGTGGTCAATGCGGCCACAATTGAAGTCATTTCTGGCATAATTGTGGCCGCACTTATATACCACGGTTTGACGTCGTCTGCGCATATTTACCGCAATTTAACAGTCGCCCGATTGTTTTGCAACTAATTGTAATGAAAATTCAAAACCGCCAACTCTCGTTGACGAATTTCCACTCGTTATAACGTCCTCGAAAAATACAACTTCCCACCAATTTTTTTTCCTCCGTATTTTTTGTCTGCTTGCCTTTTTTTCTCCTTTCAATTTTTTTCCTTTTGTTCTCGATTTTTGTTGCCTTTGTTTTTGTCTCCGGCGGTTTTGTTTTGATTTTTGTTCTCTTTGTTGTTCTTGTTTCATCTCTTCCGATGTTTGTTTACGTGACATTTATTTTTGTTTTGACTTTGCGAATAATATTTAAAAAGCATAGAACTAAAAAAAAGGTTAGGAATCGAACGCGGAGAAAAGAATCCTGCAAAACCAGTATGGATATATATGTATTTTTCTAAAGAATGCTTCATTTGCAAACGTCACAGCAAAGAAACCTCGTTGACTCATTCGCGAGAGACTTGCAGGCAAATTGTTCTTTAACTTATTCTCGTTCGAAGGTAAATTGTCATTTTAATATTCGTGAACGGAAAAGTAATGGAAAAATTCATTTCGTTTTTGAATACTTTAATTTTAATTCTAATGTTGCTTAACTTGTTATTGAAAAAAAGAAGAGAGAATTTCAATCAAATTTTAAACAAATCTGAAAAAGGTTAGAACAAACCTAGAATCCAAAAAAACAAACTACCAAAAAAGCTTTTAACAAATTTTGAATTCAAAATCGCAAAATCCACTTAAAAATTGCAGTTTTAACTTTTTTTTTTATAATATATAAAAATATCCACATCTGCGTGATTTGAGAGAAACATTCGAGCCTGAGTCATTCGAGTTTATCAGCGTTTCTCTTCCTTATCTAACATTTTTTTCCCCCAACAAAAAACCTTCATTACACATAATTTCTTTCGAAAACCTTGGAGAAAAAACCGTCATTTTTCGCTCTGAAAAGTTGTCCACCAGGCTGAGACCAAGCCGGAGAATTTTTTTTGCAAAAAAAAACAACGACAGGTGGGGGGGGGGGGAAGGGGGGGATTTATTCAAGCGTCGATTAAAAACGCGTAACAAAATTAATTACACAATAAACAACGATTTTCCGCCGAGCACGTTGAAGTGCAATCGAATTACGTAAACTATTTAGTCTTAGTGCTGTTTTCAAAGCACAATAAAGTATCTGAACAAACGCAATGGCAAAATATATTTCATGCCTTGGAAACGAAATATTTCGTCGGAGAGGAGAGAGAGCACCCGACACCGAAACAAGTGCAAACTAAAAACGTCTAGCTCGAGTTCAATCCCCTTGGCCACTAATAAGAAACAAGATACATAATTACGAAACGCGGAACAGAAATGAAAAAAAAAAAAATATAAAAAAAACCGAACAAACAAGAACAAAACCGAAAGGACAAAAAATGGTCTCATTAAATTTGTGCATTAAAACGTATCTATTCATTGAATTTGAAAAATAAAAAAAATTTACAACGAGCGATTTGCAACTGTCCCGCGAGTGACCTCAAAAAATGGACGTCGGTTCGAGGGAGAAAAAAAGAAGAAGAAGTTGACGTTGGAAATCGGTAGGGGGCGCAAAAGAAGGGCTCGGGACGGAAATTCTTGAGGCGCTTAATTTCGTGGCATCCGCTTGAACGACACGGACGTTGGTACGTTCCCTTTAATATACACAACGTAAAAAGTTTCGCGACGAATAAAGCGTTCGAGAGAGACCGAGCACGGAGAGGGAAATAGCGAGCCAAATAGATAGACAGATAGCGAGCGCGAGAGAGAAGTTGAGCCCGCTGTGTAGATATAGGCGCGGTGGCGGACAAAGTTTTGTCCGCGCCTGCTAAGCGCCAGGCTATCAAAAAGCGCGGATGACTTCAAAATGGAACAAAAATTGATTCAAAAAGGATGTTCCCTTTCGTCGGGTTTTTGGTTTTGCAAAAACGGGTTTTTGCAAATCGGCAGACCTCGGGGATCTTCGGGTGTCCCGCGAGTGCGCCGGGTCAATAATTTTGCCGCGGGTAAGAACGAAGGGGGATCGCGCGCGCGCCCGTCCGACAGAGAGCGCACGATGTTGGAGAGAGAGGGACGACACGGCCGGAGCGAGAGGCAAGACGGGCAGACCGAGACGATAGCTTGGCGTTGCGGCGGCACAGAAATTGTCCCCCCGGCCGACTCGGCGCTGTTCGCGAAATTCCCGCGGTTTTGAGAAAAAAGAAAATTTATCTCTGGGGAGACGGGCGACTGGGCGACGCACTTTTCCAGAGAGACGAAATTTTTTTGCGACCCCGAGCTTTAATTTGACAAAATTCGCCGGCGCCGGCGCGCGGACAAGAGTTTTGCCGCGCGGGCGCTCCGGCTCTCGTTTATTTTTGCATTTTAAGGCATTGGAGAAAAGAAAATGTTAAAAAAATAGTAAAAAGCGAATGGCCTGGCATGGGGCCCGCCCGAGGCCGAGGCGCAGGAAACGAAGATGCACAAAAATGTACCGAGAGCGCCGCTAGAAACATTATCGCGCCATTTTTTTCTTCTTTATTCTTTTTTAATTTTTTTTTTTTTTCGTTTTTTTCTTGTTTTTTTGTTGAGGAGACGATTTTGAGTTTTGAGGCGGGGGTGAAGGAACGATTTTTCGCGAGATGTCGGTCGCGCGTCTTTGGCGTTCGGTTTTTAAAATACAATGGCGCCGTGATTTATAACGCGAGGCTGTAACTTTGACGGCAAACGGCACGCGTTTTTTTACCGCTTGCATCTCTCTTTCGAAATGTACTTCGTTATTAAATGTAATAAGTTATATTCTCGTATTTTTTATCGTTCATTTAAATATTTATCAGGGGCAGATATAAAAGTTAGGACTCGGCCAGGTGTGTGGTCGCGCGCTGATGATGATTTTGCATCGGCGATTGAAATAAATTTGGTGTTACAGTTATTGCACACCTTTTGAACATTTTTTTTTCATGATTACGTTCGGGATTGAAACGAACGAACAAATCTGATCTATAAATTGTGAACTTATTTGAAATAAAAATAGAATAATAATTATAGTATAATTATTTGCCGTATTAATAATTATTATAAATAGTATATATAATGATAATTTAGACATATAAAAAAAATTTAAATTGAACAAATTGTAAAAGAACTTGTGCAAAGATCAATAATTGTTAATAATTAAAAATATTGAACAAGTTTAATTTTGTTCAATGATTATTTCAGATTAACGAGAAAATTGAATATGTTTTTCGTGAATTTATGATTTGATGCTGTGGTTTTGTGTCCCTGTAGGAGACTTTTGAAATTAGAGCGTTTCTCCATCTCGCACTTACAAAATTATGATACCAATGCTCATTACTACATCGAGTGTTGATTCTCGTTTGTATGTTCGTGACAGTGATGATGACTTGACAGTAAATCCATTAGCCGGATACCTAAACATCATTCATCAGATTTTAATAAGCAATCAACATTTTTGTCAATTGATTCTTTGCCAGCCGTTTTTGACTAAAATCATATTCATTCAATTTTTTATTTTTTTATTTTTCAGTCAAACAACGTTCAGTAGGACAAACATTTATGCAATTTCTTTTTGTTCTATACTCTTATATAATTGTAAGCCAACCAAAAAATAATTGAATTAATAAATAACATTTTTTAATTACAACTATTTTTTGCCAACAAATAAAGGTATACATTTATGAGTGGAGAGATTTAAAATACACTTTTTGGGGGATAAATTGAGAACAATTAATTGAAATAATTAATTGTTTTCAAGTGGTATGCCTAAACTTAATTAAAAATAAATTTTGAAGATTAGAAAAAAAAAAGTTAAAAATTCGTTTTATTGATATAAAAAGATGGTAAATGAAACGAAGCTCAAAACTACGACGACAAAACGAATTTTTATCGCGCTTCAAAGATACGAGACCGCGGGATGGACAAAAATATTTACGATAGACGACGAAAGTATTGCACTATTTAATTGCTATCAGTGAATTACGCAACGTCCGCTTGATTTATGAGTTTGATTTCTTTTTTTGTCTTTTTTACTCGGAGATTTTTCGTTCCACTTTGACGGAAATATAACATTCTATGGCCGATCGAGTGGCGTACACGCGCTTCGAACTGCGGCGTGTCGAAACAACTAAAATCAATGTTGCTATCACGTGGCAACAACTTTGTCATGGCAGCAAATATTGAATAATTAATGATGACCATCTTGCGAACGACAAAAAACCACAGTCCAACCAAAACACTCTGTTTCGGTTTTCAAAATTATTTTTTCATTTACCTACTAAACAAAAACTGAATAATAAAATTACAATAATGATTTCAATAACTTTCTAAACTTTTGTTTCGTTCAATATTTTGAAGGGGTTGAGAGTTGTTAAATTTTGATCAAAAATCCATATCGCAGCTTAAAATATTTAACAAACTTTTTTGTCCCATTTTTTTTTGTTGGGCGTGCAAAAGTTTCACCCCGGCTAAAACCATATGTTTGCCAAATGCCATTTACTGAAATTAGCAGCGCCATTTGTTAAGTGATAGCGTGTCGTCTGTGTAACGTGCACCTCTGTTTTGTTTAAAAGTTAAAATACCGTGGGAAACATTAATTTCATACCGATGACCGTCGTCGCGACGTTCGTTAGAGCCCTCTATTTTTAGTCTCTGTTTCGGATAACTCTTATTATTAGATAGAAACATCGCGTACACGACTCGTGTGCATGCGCTGTTTTTATGTTTTCTTTCTTTTTTTTTTTTTTTTTTGAAACTCGATATTTTTTAATGCACGACTCTCAAAACAGACAAAATGGCTCCATTATGGCTCCGTTCGACAGTTCCACTCTCGCAAAAATGTTTTCGTACAAAATTTCAATTTTTTCACTGTCCCAAATGCTGCACTGTTTTTAATTCCAAATGAAAAACATTTTATGAATACTTTATCAAGATTTCTTCTTTTTTTTTTTTTCAGTCCAGTTTGAACTGTTTTTATATTTGAAAATATACATCTTGCGTATTTTATTCTACAGTATTTTTTATTTGATATAAATTTCATTTGTGAATTGTATTCGAGATTTTGTTTTTGAATTTTGAAAAATTTTTCCAGCGGGGTTTTGAATGGAAATTTGGATTTGAATAAGTGTAGTATGTGATTGCGGGGTATTTGAAGATGGCAAAAATACGAATCCACTTGTTTTACGACCCTTCACCCGAGAGCAAATTAAACAATGGAGATACATCGGTAAAAATGATAAATATTAGTAAGATACACGAGATATAGGATGCGATACATATTGGCCGCTGTATCTCGATGTGTGTCGTACTTGGAGCCGGCCTCGGTTGCCGCAGTCACTACGTGACAAAAACAATTCAGTTATTCGCGCTGCGATTTACTTCCGTTTGTTTGTTTCTTTTTTCCCTTCGTACACACAATTTATGTACACTTTTTTTTTCCTCAACTTTTAGTTCCTTTTCTTCAAACGTAACAAACAATTTTTCAACCGTCTGTTCTGCAAACTGAACAAAAAATGGGAAATCTAAACCAAATATTTTGCACAATTAAAAACAATATGTAACAAAATGAATAATTTGTTTAAAACGAAGCAAATTGAATAAAATAAATGTTGAATTAATTTTCTTAATTAAAAATAAATCAGGATGAAATTAAATATTGGGACTTGGAATTGAATTCGGAACTTTCGACCACTGATGAAAAATGGAAGATTAATTTTTTGTTTAAATTGTGGAAAAATGGTATCAAAAGAGTTTGCAAATGAGATGTCTCGTATGCAGCAACGCGTTAAATTTTCGTGCGCGAATGATTGGTCCGTGTTATTCTTAGAAGCGAGCTGTGTAATTAGATACGTTCAATGAGGAAGGTAAAATGATACGCGATACGTGTGTTACGCGTGTAACTTTAATTTATTCGGATGTGAACTTGACGAAAAGAAGCAGATGGCGAGCGCGCGGCTGCAAAAAAAGTTGATTAAACGTCGCGAAAATTCTTTTACCCGATCGATGCGATGATTTGCGCAGAGAGGAAAACCCGTTGCTTTCTTTTCACTGACTTTCAAAACTCTTTGTCCCATTTCTGTTCCACATTTTTCTTCTCCTTACATCCAAAATCAATTTTTCATCCCAACCTGTAATCAACTACTAATTTTCTATTTTGTCATCAATTTTGCAATTTTTTAACAAACTCAGCTCCAACTTGGACCGACAACAATTTTACATGCAATTTAATAACCAAAAATTGAATTATATTTGATGAAAATATACAGCTGAATATGTTTTTATTCATTTACTTCTTTTAATTCAAAGCTTTTTTTTTTTTTTTTTTTTTTGACAAATTGATTTTTGTTAATGGAGTTTAACACGTATTATATAAGTTGAACGTTTTATTTCAGTTACAGGAATTGTTGTGTAATAACAGGGTTAGCCAAACAATTCCGAACAATGTCAAACATCTCTGAAACAAAAGTCGAGTCTGGAACTTAATTGAATTTTATGGATGTTAATCTTCCAGGGCCGATGTCCTGGAAAGCCAGCGCATATATTCGCCGCACGAGATCGATATAAGGCTCACCTGAAAGAAAAGAAAAAAGGACCAAAAATAGAAAAAAAAAGGTAATCAATAGTATGTTTAAAATTAAGATTTAATTTAATAAAAGTCATCAAGTAACAGGATATTTTTGAAAAAACATGAAGGTAAAAAAAGAATGCTGCATGACGGAAAAAAAAAAAAAACAACAAAATGTTTTTTCATCTGACTAAACTCACGAGTTATTTTTACAGGATATAAGCCGGGCTGGTTTCTGTCACGAGAACCAGTTGTTTTGTCACGCTGCCGAATTTTTCGACCTGGATCTCAACGACATACCTGAACCGAGCGAATCAAACTCGACGTCTCGCCGGTACATACCTGTTTTTCTTAGCTGCGGCGGTGGCGGCGACGCTTTTCTTTGCCATACGATCAATTTACGAGTCGCCTCTCCGATCCAAAGAATTCTTCACTGCTCCCTGCACTACAATAGCTATTCAAAATTGACGTGTCCGGAGACCCTCGTCCTTTTTTTTTACCAACCTTCGTCATCCTGCAACCTTATACATCCAGATACCTGGCGCAAGGTGGGTTCACGTGAAATTCATAAGACATTCTCATGAAATGATTATTCGAAATGGGAGGGAAAAAACTTAATTTTTTGATACTGAACAAATTAACGTTCAAAAGTTTAAAATATTTTGAAGGATTGAAGGACTGAGTTTCAAAACCAGCTTAGTTTGAAAACAGATTCAATGAAGAAAGTTTTGTAATCTTTAAAGTAATGAGGACAAAAATAGCTGTAAAAATTGCAGTCTGGTTCAAAACAAGTTAACATATTTTATTATCGAATTTTCAAAACCGACTGTCCATTATTTTTATTTCAAGACCTGGGCTAAATCCAGGTCCTTTGTTTTAAGATCGTCCAAATGGTTTTTGTCATATTTCAGATGAAAAAAAAAAAAAAAAATCAAATTACTCTTTTACTAATTGTGTAATTCTCTGCACTACTTTGAAAATGATATAAAAATGGAACCGGATAATTTAAAAACTCAGTTTTTCATTCGTTTGAATTTTCAGATTTATTTTTTCAAGTTGGATGAAAAATTTTTCGATTTTTATAATACAATGATTGTTGGTGGATACATTTTGATCAAACTATTCCGTGGACGATAACAACAGTAATTTTATAAACATATTGATCCGTGGATTATAATCAGCTAATTTAATTATATGCATATTGTAATTAATTAACGGGAGTAAGGAACGAGGATAATGGCCGCGCATTGGCGTAAATTTATGAACCCGTATACCTAACGTGTACATCCTATTTTTTTTTTTCACAACGAACAACTTTGGCGATCCAAGCAGTTTGTTATATTTCAACAAAGAAAATCGATTCCGAGTGAGAACAAAAAGTTGCCATGGAATTGAAACACTCGAGGGTCATTTCGAAATGTCGAAAATTAAAGCAGCGCATTTTTTATTAAAAACACGTTGGCTCACATACATATATTACATTTGCATTTCCTCGCGCATACATCAATGCGTGATCTGTGTTCGAATATTATTTACAATGCAAATTATTATGCGTACGCGCAGTGCAGGCCGAATTTCATGCGTTGGAACGAAAAAAAAATGAGAAAAAGGTGAAAAAATGCCACGCAAAGTATGCGCTGCGAAATGGACGTTTTCTATTTCTCGCGGCCGCTCTCTGATACGGCACGCAATCACGCGTGTCGCTCTGTGCCGTTCGCGGCCGTTCTTGGAAGATGCAGATATCCTTGCAGCGCACAATTACAATGCTAATGCTAATACATTTTCTATTCTTCAACATTTTTTTTTCATTCTGCAATTAAAAAAAATTTGAATTCAATGTTTAATTGAAACGACGAAAAAAAATTGTACAATGGAGTTGACGATTTGAATTTTTGTATCGGAGATGCATTTTTTTTCAGGACTCTAGCAAATATGTCGGATCTGATTACAGAACCAGTTTAATTAGCCGTTCGCTCTGACGTCAAATCTGATCTGACATCTAATTCACTGCCGAATCTCGGCATCGCATCTGAACTTAGTTTATAACATTATCAATCAAATATTGTGTGTGCTTCTGACTGAGAGTCTGACATTGGTACATAGAATTAGAAAAAAATTAACATTTTTTAATTGGATAAATTTGACGCACAACAAAGTACTAAACGGGCTACAATTTTATGTGTGCATATATGTTTCTGTCTTTCCCAGTTATTATTATTTTTTTTTTTTTCTAAACTAAATCATGTGTTTTAATTTGCAAATTCGTAAATGAGCTGAATGAGGACACGCGAACTCGTACAAACGAAAATAAAAAGTGTGGCTCAATTTTTTTTTTTTGGAGTGATATAAATCTGAAATGGTCGAGGATAGAAAAGAAAAGGAAAAAAAAAGAACAAAGCGTTGGGATGTATACGCGAAGTGAAAAATCCGTGTAAATAATATCTGTGCGTACATCTAAATTTAAATGTCGGTTCTTTGACATATGGGGCACCCCTCTCTGGTGGCGCGCGAGCCGCGCGTCAATAGCACCTGCCCCGTGTCTCGGCTCTCGACCCTGACACTTTTGGTACGATACGTTCGATCGATACACCTTTTTTTAACGTCCCGTTTTTGCTTCCTTCCTCTCTTTTTTTTACGCACTACGTGCCACCTGTCACAGCTGCGATTATTATTACCGAAGCAGCGCCGGAAGTCGCGCGTAGGAGTTGCGTAATTCCCACTAAATCCCGAAACGAGACAATTACTCCGTGTAGTACAACCTTTTTTTTCGCATTCGTTGCTAGGGACATTGCACGTCATCCGATAATACGATTAACCAGATACTTTTACTTATGACAATAATGCGTTTTTTACACTCTTCCAAAGCCCTTTTTCTTCCCTTTCGTTTTCCCACTAAATTGGCACGTTTAAAGCAATCAAAAAATGATGGGAAAACTATTAAATTTTTCTTGATCCTTTTCTTGACTCTTATTTATGAAGGAACACAAAATGAAAAATATTAAAAAGTTTGTAAGAAATATTTTAGACGATAATGTCTCTTTTGAATATTTTTCTACATTTTCTGTTTCTTATTAATTTAAGAATAATCGTCATTTTACATGTGAAATTTTATTTATAGAAATAGTTTTCTTTTCTTTATCTTCTATGTAAAAAAGATTTGAGAAACGATTTAATAAGCTCAATTGGTGACCATTCGTGAGACAACTCGCGTAAGAATTTTTCTAATTACCAGCGTTGCCACGTGACAACAAATTAACCGATACGAGTCACGTAATTTCCGTCAATTTCCGAAATGTTTCAAAAACTCGGCATCAGTCGCGGTGCGTCCAGTCGAAATCTACCGCGCGCATTTTTTTTTTCGGGGCGCGCATTTTTGTATATGCTGCGCCTCTCGTCATTCGATGACACGATTAATCAATTACCGGCGGCCCGGAATTTTATTTCTCATCCCGCATTCGAAATGGATTCGCGTGTTGCGAAATCATTTTTTTTTTCATCTCGAAAAAATATATCCCACGCATGTGTTTTTTGGTTTCACCAAATGTGATCATTTAGATAAATTTAATTCGAGATAGAATTTTAAAAAAATGTTCAATTTTATAAGAATCTTATTTATTAATTTCACTTTTTTTCCCACCTAACATTTTTTTTTAAATGTTTAAATTCTTCATAAATTATTTTTTATAATTTGTTCTGGTTTATCTGAAAATCGAGATTATATGAAATTAATTCGAAGAAAAAGAGGGGAAAAATTTTAAGATCATAAGATATACGAGTGTATGTTATATATAAATTTCTATATATCACGAAAGATCTTAATTAACGTAATTTTTCTTCTATGACGCTGGTGCATTTGCAACGCTGCTGTGCGTCTCGTGAACATTGGAAGAGGAAGCTTTCCATTTGTGTGGCTCGATTCAATAGTGGAACTAGAGCTGCGACTATATCTGAGTATACAATGACGCTATCGGATATCCGCGATACAAATAAGATATAGAAATGCTCAAAAAAATGTTCTAAATTCAAAACACATCATCTCATTAAAATTTTATACATTTTTCACCAAAAATTGACTTGAACATTTTTTTGAAAGAAATTTAATGCCAAACATTATTTTTTTCAATTACTTTATTATAATTAACTAACTAAATTTTTTTTATTTGACATTTTTATTTGCTGATTTGTTTGAAAAATATTCTGACGAAAATGCCAATGTAAAAAAAGTTTTCGAGTAAAAAAAAAGGAAAAAGATTGCATTTTTTATGGCGCGCATTTTAACGCAGAAAGTTTGCGTTAAAAAAATAAATAAACGAACATGCCAAGCGATGAATATTAATTAAAAGTTGATACACAAAAATGGTTAAGTATAATGCACTTTCAAATTCGTAATTGGCAGCGGCACAAAACAAGCTGTAATTTTGCGTTAAACAATGTGTGCGAAATAATGATAAATATTTTGTTGACATAATTTACCAGCTCCCGCGTTTCGTTTTGAGGTTCAACAAATTTAATTTTCGCGGCCGGAAATTCGGAGTTATTTTTCAACTTGGATGAAAATACATACAAAGTGTACAAAAAAAAAATGTTGCCTCGTTCTGAGTGTTTGCAATTGTTCGACGTGGAAAAATTAATTTTATTTCACAAATAGAGTTGCAGAGTGTGTGAACGCTACTTTAGATTGCAGATTAGTGACACTAGGCGGAAGCTGAAACGAGGACACGAACTCGATGGCACATCAAGTGTCCATGAAGCCATTTACCAAAGCATAACAAAATTTTTTTCTCCTTTTTTCTTGTCAAGTTTACCCTTTTTAAATACATCTCTCATTATTTATCAGAACAACATTCAACGAACAATCAACAATTTTTAAAATCATAATTAAAAATGCATTAACATTTCCTCGATGAAAAAAAAAAAAAAAAAAAAAAAAAAAAAAAAAAAAAAAAAAAAAAAAAAAAAAAAAAAAAAAAAAAAAAAAAAAAAATAAAAGTTAATTTTCATCTATTGCTCAAGTATAAAAGTAATGAAACGAGTTCAAGTATAAAAAAAAGTAAACCAGTAAGAAAAAGGAAAAAATGTTGAAATTAATTTGGTATACAAATTTGGAACAAATTTTGCAATTCCTCAATTCGGTTCTGAGGTGGAAGACAAAAATGGCACAATTATGTGAATTAAAATAAATCGCGGCTGGACGATTTCGGAGATCCAAAGCAAAAGGTTTACGTGCGCGGATTAACGGCACCTCCTGTGCGTCCTTCTAGGAATAATCATTTACGGAGAAACGGCGCAAAACGACGAGGCAGGAAAGACGATGAGTGTGTGTTCGCAGGAGAAATTCGGAGCCTGCGTTGTGGTATTTAAATATTCGTGCGCCGATATACCGCCGATCCGCTGGCGCAAAAACCGGTTGCGCGTAGCGACGATCGTCAATAGGAATTACACCACCGTTTTCCTCGGCATTAATGTTTCAAAATATATTACCATCAATGTCGCCGCTAGTTTTTATATGACCGCTCGCAGGCCTTTGAACACGTCTCCAATCCGCATTTTTATCACCGAATTATCCGTCTTGACAATTAAAAAGCACATTTTTTATTCTTACACTCCTTTTTCTTTGACTCTTTTTCAATCTCGAACGATTTTAAAAAACCATCTTTAAAAATACCAAAAAGAAACAAGAATCTACAAAAATAGAAAAGGTAACTTGAACAATCTGAATTTCCCAGAGTGGAAAAACCGTTTTCTTCAATTAATTTACAACTGTCAAAAGAATCAAAATTCAAAAAATAATTTTCACATTTCTTTTTCTTTTTTTGATTTGTCGAGTTCGAATAAAAGTCGATCTTAATGATCTATATTTTAAAGATTGAACACGGTGTTTGACAGAGCTTGAGCAGAGAAATTTGAAACAAAATTGTGTAAGAAATTGTCGGTGTAAAAATGAAACGTGAAAATAAAAATGATATTTTTTGTTCTTTGTTACGTTTCAGAGTCGGATTGGCATTCGTGGCGAATTCGGGTGCGTTTGAAAAAGCGATGGCCTGGCTGGTATTGAGTTACTCGGTGCGAGTGCATCGAACGCATTCATCCATATACCTTTGCGGAAATGCGGGCATAGTTTCATGCTGCGTGGGTTCCAGAGGGGTCCCGGGCGCTTCTCCAAAATGAACCGGTCTTTTCGGATACCTGCTGACGCTTCACCATGCAGCGCGCAAAGTGCTTCATCACATACCTAAGCAACACAATATCCCCCCCGACGTTCGACCATGTGACACTCTCCCTTGTTACAGTTTCACATTCCCATGGGAACAAACTTTTTTTCCCTCAATCTTGAACATATTTTCGAATCACTCAAAACTTCAGAAAAAAGAAAAAAAAAGGATTTCGAAAAATATGTACATGTGAAATGAAACATTTTTCATTTACGGTTGTTTAAAACAACTTTTCGACTTTGAAGGTCTTTAAAACGAGTTGTTTCATAAATTTTTCCATCAGAGATCCTTTATAAATAGCCTTTTGAAAAATGTTTGAAAACTAAAAGTGATTTTTGATGATGATTTTTGAAGCTAAAAAAAAATTGGTTGACTTCAATTTAAACTAAAATCTGCGAGCGTTGGGGATTCGACAACAAAGATAAAAGTCCGTATCGAAAAAGTCATTGGTGTATAAATTGAATTAACTACAACCGAGTTTCCGTCAAAGGTTACGTCTGATGAACGGAATCATTACATCATTCACTGTCAAAGTCCACATACTCATCAACCAGCGAGATCAAACAAACACGCGCGATTGTTTTGCGTTATGAAAAATCGCGCTTCATTTGGTCTTCGGGCAGCCAACTTTTTCGCTTCTTTCAAATTTCACTCCCACGAGTGAAATCAATTTTCCCGACGTTCCTTCGCCAATCTTTTTATTTGTTTTTCAATCTTTTTCTTTTGTTTTTTGCAAATTCTCTTTTGCACCGTTTGTCCGATCACATTGTGCCAAAAACAGAAAAAAAAGAAAACGTCCAAACTTAAAAAAAAAAGTTCAAAGGTCAAGATCTTTTGATGACGCATGCTTTTTTCTCCAAACTTGAAAAGAACTTAAAAGAAAAGGGGTAGGAACGAAAATGGTTCATTTCAAGAGAGGGACGACGGACGTAGAGTTTGATTGAAATTTGAACGAGTTTTATTTGTCACGGAGGTGGAGATTTGCAATGGAACAAAATAACCGGTCAGTGCCGGGGCAGGTTCACCGTGTGTCCACATAAATATACTGATTCAGTTATATGTACTCGGTGTGTGCTCGGTACACAGAGCCGGTGCGCACATATGTGATATATTTATCCCGTACATACATACATATATTACTCTAATAAGTGCATGTGTGTGGAGCTATGTGCGAGGCCGAGCGTGGCAGACAATGAGTAACGGGTCTCTGTAGCCGGGGGTCGAAGGAGGGTCAGGGGAACTCCCGCATCTCCAATCGATTACAATGGCACCTAACCTAGGGTAGAGGCAACAAGAGAGAGCCGAGAAAAGGTCCCTTTCCTTTTCTCGACCCTTCGCTTCCCCTCGACAGACTCCCTCGTCGAGCCGACTTCCTCCGCCCCTCGCCACTCTCGCTCCCTCTCGCACAGACAGCTCCACGTCAGACAGAGACCACCCAGCTCGCTTTCTCTCTCCCTTCCCCTCGCCCCTTCTCTCTCTCTCTCTCTCTCTCTCTTGCTCTTCCTCCTTTTTTCTATCGCTGTTTTCTTTTTCCTCTTTGCTCTCTCTGTCATCTGTCTTCCTTTTCTATCTTCCTCTTTCTCTCTCGCTCTGTCATCTTTCATCCTTGTTTATCTCTCTTTCTCTGTCGCTCCGCACGCACATGCACACGTGCCCCCCTCCAGCCGCCCCCGCTTTAATTCATGCCCGCATCGTGGCTTTGAATTTCATATAAGAACTTAACGGAATGATTAAGAAGCTCGCAGACTGCGTACTATGTGTGCACATTGGATAATTATTGTTATTCTTGCCGACGGCATTGTTCTTCGCCGGCGAGCTGCTTTTTGTTTGAATCGGTGGCCTCGCGATAGATTATTCGTCTCTCAGTTTTTTTTTTTTTGTTTTTTTTTTTTTGTAACGCTCTCTTTTTCTTTCTCTCTCTTTCTCTTTTCGTCCTTTCCGGCTGGATTGAGAATTGAAGTTTACTGTTGTTGTTTCTTTTTTTTTCTTTCTTTCTTTTTTGAAGGGTTGTTCATTGTTATTTTTTGTACTTTGATTGTAAATTAGAATATGATTTTTATGCAATCTGATTTTGGAAAATTGAATAAGAAAATTGAATGAGAAGTGAAAATTCATATTCGAAACCTGTCTCTCGTGCAAAATAAAGTCGTGGCAAAAGAAAGATGAAAAAAAAAAAAAAGGATGAAGACGAAGTGGAAATATATATAAAATTGGTCCTCCTCCCCCTCCCCCCTTTCCTCCTTCTCTCCCGAAAAAAAGCCATCGGAGCGGATTCAGAGTTCATTTGTAATTCCTCCTACGAATATGCACACGCAAAAGAAAAGAGGATGAAAAAGTGAGGAAGACGAAAATGAGAGAGATCTAAGCAGAGTGAGAGGTTTTGAGTTTTGTTTTCTACGTTGATAAAAAACGAAACGTCAAAGAGAAAATGATAAATTAAAAGTTTCATTTGAAAAATTGGAATTAAAATTTTGTGGGGAAAAACATTTTGTTGGGGAAAAAAAAAAGAAAGAAAAATCAGGATGTGAGTGACAATGAGAACTTTTCTGGGGATTGATTAAAAAATTCAACCGTGGAAGATCGATGGAAAATGTCCGATCCAAAGCGCGATGGAAAAATAAGAAGCGCGTTTTATCCGGCCGACTTGAAAACTCAAGTTGTCGTGCATCTGACTGACGTTTCTGTTGAGTTATGAACACAACCGTTACTTCTCAATTAAAATCATTTAGTTTGAAATGAAATAAAATTGACTGCTTAGTTGAATGAGCAGATACAAAATATCATCTCCCAAGCAATTGGACAAGTCATGAAATTCAGCTGAACAAAATGCATAACAACATTCTTCTTTCGATTGAACGAACAATTTTGAAAATAGAACAGAATCTCAAAATAGAAATCAACCGAAAGTTTTTCTGGAGCACCGAGAAGAAAAATGTTTGATCTTTTAAAAATGTTTTCTTGAAAACCAGAAAGGAAAGAAAAAAAAACAAAAACGGTGGCGAAAAAAATGTAGCCTTCGGGCACGTGCCTGAGCATAAATCCGCCCTTGGCAAAGTGTTCAGCTTCTCGATTTATTTTCGAAACTGGCAACGTCGGATTCGAGAGCGGCAGCGCAACGTCGAAGTTGGGAGTTTTCGGGCTAAACTTTTGGGAGGTCGCCGGGACTAGGTAGACGCTTGAAATTCAGGTTTTCGTGGTGCCGCTCGAGAGCGCTGGCGGGCCTCACGTTAGACGGGGCAAGGGGACGCGCGACGAGCCGAGATAGTGCCCGACGAGGACGCGCAGCCTGAGAGAGACGCAGACAGATGAGCAGCAGCCAGCCGAGTCTTCAGCCCTTCGACTCTACACTCCTCGAACGAACCTCCGACGTCGCTGTACACTCCCGGCCCCTGGTACACTCTGACGCAAAACCGCGCCTTTCGGCATAATGAAAGGGGAAAGCCTGGGCTAGACACGAACGTCGATAGTCCATGGACCTTCGCGAAATCGGACACTTCTTTTCATCCCAATTTCTTTTTTCTTCTCTCTTACAAAAAAAAGTTCTTCCTTTTTTCGCAATCATGAAATTTCGCCTTTTGTTGTTTTCAACCTGAAACATAAATTGAAACTTAGTTCAGAAAAGGAAAGTTCAGAGAACTGAAAAATAATAATTCGTTGAGCTATTGGAAAATTAGAAATAAATGTGGGCTAAAAGTTTGATTGAAATTAAAAATGTAATCGAAATGAAAATGAAATTTAACATTTGAACAATGCTGTTCGACTTTTTGTAAAGTACAAAAAGGAATGCTATTTTTTGACTCTCTTGGAATCAGTGAATCAGAATGATAAACATGTATGTACTATCTATTTTATTTGAAAAGACGATTTTTCATTTGATATTTGATAAACTACGTAGTTATCTTTTTTTTTTCTGTAGCCTGAAAACTACTTGTGACCTAAATAGAAAGGCTAAATTCGTTAGTTTTGTTATTTCAAAAGAAACGTGGGGAATAAAAATGAAAAACAAAATTGTATGAAAAAAAGTGTGTTAGACTTCGTTGCAAGTTTGTTTAGTTGTGAACGAACGATTGCAATGCATTTGCGTAAATCAAATTTCAGGTATCGATGGAATAGGATTCCGAGAGAGCGACGCTCTAAAATCGTTTTGTTGACTCGACAAAATTGTTGTTGAATTACTAAAACTGTTTTCTGAGTGAGAAAACGTCTAATATATTGGTCACGTTCAAATATTCACCGCCACTGTCAATGTTTGCTATCAGTTCATTGCATTTGAACGTACTCACTAACACAAACACAACTGATTCAACACCAAAGCAAATTTGTAATTCTAAACATTCGTTTATTTCATCTCATTTTTATTACAATTTTTTGTATAATTATATAAGCATGATTTAAAAATTGGAAATTTGTCACAAATTGAAATATTTTTATTATACAATTTTAATCGCCGGCTTCGATAGAAAGTTTTCTGATTTTTAATATCAATTTTGTTCAATTCATTGCACTTTGGATTTTCCCTAAACATTTTTTTTTTTTTTTTTTCGAAATCTTGGATTTTACTCAAAAACTAAATCATAAAAAATGAAGGAAAAAATTTCGTTGACATTAAATTTATGCGTGTCCAGCAGAAATATTGTACGGAATATTTTCAACGATTTAAGAAAAATAAACTCGGCCAATTGGCAGAATGGATTTCTCGCGCCGAAGTTACGTAAAGTTGTCGAGCGAGATATGACGAAAATGAAAAAGAACGCGCACGCGGCGAAAACTTTTTTTCATTCTTTTGCGCGTTATTTTGAGAAAAATGATGAAAATAGTGTAGAAAGTTGTGTCTCAACTTGACGAAACAATCGAATTTATACATTTTACCAAACTCGTTACGAAAGTAGAAAGTTGCGAATTGAATTGTTTGCGTATTGCACGGGGACTCGATTTACTCAAAAAAAAAAAAAAAAAAAAAAAAAAAAAAAAAAAAAACAAAAAAAAAAAAAAAAAAAGAAAAAAAAAAAAAAAAAAAAAAAAAAAAAAAGAAAAAAAAAAAAAAAAAAAAAAAAAAAAAAAAAAAAAAAACAAACAAACAAACACAAAAAATTGGAAAAATAAATAAAAAAAAATTTCAATAAAATGAAAAATTGTGAAATAAAAGTAACAAAACAAAAAAAACAAGAAAATTCCATGAGACCAAATCGTTTGTGAAATTTGTGCGTGTTTGATATCCGAATGCGCGAGAAACGAAAAATTGCTGGCAAACCAGCTTTATGGAACATCAGCGAAGTTGAAAGAATAAAGCGGCCACTTGATGCAATACAATAAAAAATCGCCCCTTTGCATACGAGCCGTTATCAAAAGCACCAAATCAAATTCAACAAGATGACGAGCAGAAATAAGAAGTTGCGTTTTTATCATACCACATAAGATGTGCAAAAGTTTCGGAATAATTGTGCTTCCAATGAATTTATTAATCGTTCAAACGAGAAGACAAGCGCGGACGAAAAAAAAAGGCAAGAGAGACAATGCGATTTCAACAGCAATAATTATGTGGCCGCGGTAATTAGCACGTCGGGCTTTTAATCACGCGCGCACTTAAATCGTTCTCGTGTGTTTGTAATAACTATTTTTAAAAAGCAATTCACGCATCTCGACGCGGCTCAATGAACGCTAAACAAAATCATTCATAACGCGAATCCACCGTGACTATTGTTATTAACCGCGCGACGTCCAACTGTTAATTAACATCAATTTAAATCGGCCCGCGAGCGTTAATAAAAATCAATTTACTCCTCAACCAGTCAATCTTTTTTGATAACCAAAATGAGAGCGATTTTTCAAAAATTCAGTCTTTCCGATTTGACGAAATTAAAATAATTTGTAATTGTGTTCAACAGTTACAATTACAAAATAGTGCACAAAAATATGAACGAATAAAATTGACTGATCGCGCAATAAAAATTTGTTGTTAATAAAATGATAATTTTGAATTGAAAAATGTATGGAAGCGATGTGGAAATAAATTGTGCGCGCGTGCATCGTGACTGCGATTTTAACCCCAGATGTAGCGGATCGTGAACATTTGTCCGCGATGATCAGCGCTATAAAATAAGACGGGGAGCATTTGTTTATTCGCGATTCGCCTTCCGACGAATTTTGTCAGGGATATACATCTACTGAACTTTCCCCATGCATACGAACGAAGATACTCTAGCGTATTCTGGTCACGCATCGCGACCATTCTCGTGCTCAAGTTGGTACCCACTGCCTCGCGCTGAAAAGGAACAAGTTTCGCGCGAACAATATTCTCTCTCCGCCAATTAAGATGCAAGCTCGGCTCTCCGATCGCTTGGAATCAACTTCTGTTTTTATCGCTTGCAAAAATTTCTTAATTGATTCGTACTTCATTTTAATCATTCAAATTGAATTGAATTGAAATTTTATTTCAAATGAACAATTTTCAACAATTCGTTCAGTTTGAATGTTCGCGCTCAATTTTGGCCGCGGGAAGTTTGTAATCGTCGGATCGATTGTTTTTTCAATTGTTTGTTGGAAATTGTTATTGAGAAAACGTGAGATTTTCCTACGCCGTGACCTTCGCAGTCATCCTTCCTCTGTAACTGATTGTTGGTGTGAAATAAAAAGTTGAATATTAATGTCGTTCTTGTGCCACAGCAGAAGGATAAGAGTTAGTCACAGCCGACGAGCACGTACCGTCAAGCATTACGTCGCCATTGCAAAAGCTCTTGCTACTTTCACGATGAATTTCGTAAACGTTACAACAAACGCGCGGCGCACATGTAGCCGTTGCGACACGTGACATCATTTACCACTGTTGTGGTTGTCACTGCTCTTGTGGTCTGCTTTTTTTAACCAACAGGTGTCAACAAAAAATTACCAACTTTATTTTGTCGTCGTTTTTCTAATCAACTCTTGCCAAATATCTACATTGAAATTTCATCCATTTCATTAAAGTGAAAAGTTAACAGGTTTATAAGTTTCGTTCATTCAACTCTGCAATCATTTTTTGGAAGCATTTCGTTTTACGGTTGAATACATTTTGAAACGGATCTCAATCGGTTTAAGTTTGATCCAAAAAGCCATAGATCGAGCTCGTCTTTTATATGTGAATTGTTGAATACACACTTTCACCAACTCGCGAAGAAATATCACACGAACGACCAGTTGTTCTGCCTGGAGAACTCGCGTTTCCAAAAGAAAACGCGCCGTTTTCCAGCATCCAAAAGGTTCCTTGGGAAATTTCAAAATGACTTACCGTTTGGAACAGGAAACGGCGCGCGAATCCAATCTCTTGAGATTTCACGAAATGACAAAAAAAAGCCATGTAGAATAAGATACATTTTATAGCTGTCCTCGTCTTTGAAACAAAAAATTAGCATCAAAATTGTATGCGCAATTCGTTTTGATGAAACTTATGGAATCATAATAGCGAGCACACTTGGTTTGTCAAAAACAAGAAAAACACGCTGAATTTCAATTTTTTATATACATCTGTATTTACACAGTCCACTTGTATACATATTTACAATAACATTACAAATGTTCAATCACAATCCACAGAGTGTCCGCAGTAATCCAAAAGTAACAAATTTCGTTTTCATTTTTTTTTTTTTTTTTTTTTAGTTTCATCCCGCGAGTCGCGTCTCGCGTGTTTCATTATAATATAATATCGATGAAAAAATTTTGTTCCTTGTTGTTTCAGCGATCTCTGTTTGTGTATGCCGTGTCGTGTATCACGCAAAAAGTCTGTTGTAAATATTACAACAACTAAGTACATCGTTCATCGTTTATCTCGCAATCACAAAACGGTCGCAAAAATTTGATTCCTGTCAAACTGAATTTAGTATCTTGCTTTGGCTTTGAGGTGGATTTGTTTTCATTGTACCAGCAATCAATTTGTCGTGTAATTTCAAAGTCAACACACGGGCTTTTTTTCTGACTCGTCAAGTTCAAAGTAAAAATTTTTTCGCATTCGCAAATTGAAAAAAAAAAAAATGCGGCCGATCAATTTAATTGCGGGCAGCCATGAATGCGCGTAAAATAAACAGGAATTGCGAATCGAATTGATTGATTGATGAGCACAATAAAAACAATCGTTCGGTTGTACAATAAACAAAACTCTTAACATTAAAAACAGCGTGTGTTTGCATTGCTGATGAATTGTCCTAAATCGTCATATTTACAGATCGCGATTCCTCTGCCTGGAACGCTTTCGTTATACGATATTACGTGCAGTTTATTAGTCTGTCGGCAACAACGTGCTGACGTATTATTTTTGTAATGGCTATAATTGCTTAACGATCGTTTTCGCGATACCCCACTACAATTTCTTTTCGTTTTATTTATTTATTTTTTTTTTTTTCGTTTTCATCGTCATTTTCGTTATCACCTTGCGCGGCAAATAAATTAACAACGCAATTAAACATAATCAACTTCACGTATTGTATATTTACACACAAATTTGTTTGTCGCCAATTAGAGAAACTTGTGTTTGTTGTTAACCAGCAATGATTAAATAATTATGATAAACAAAATTGTTCCAACAAAAATGTTTCCACATTTTCGAAGACAAATTGACGGTGTGTAGTCCTCGCGGGACCTGGCAGGATTTCGTACGTCCGAATTTCGGCGGAAAAGGCGGAGGATAAATAATAACAAATGCGAGAGGTAGAGAGCAGGTGCGCGGATGTGACTGCTTTGGAACGGCCGCAACCGATTTGTCGAGGGCCAGAATAATACCCATTGCCGCATCGGAAATCCCGAGCGTGTCACTTTAAAACGGACCGCCGATGTGGCAACAGCGCACGGTCGATCTGACTAAGTCTCCCATGCTGACCTAATCACCATCCGTTCGTTTTTTTTTCTTTCTTTTCTTTCGTTTGGAGGTACAAAAAATAAGAAGCCGCCTGACATCGGGCGCCTCGGAGTCGAATGTGATCCAGTTGCGGAGATCGATTCGAGTGCGCTTTTGAATATTTTAAAACACGGTGGTGTACAAATTTGAAAAGCTAAAATTGCGAAAACTATATTAAAAAACGTTAGAAAACATCAGATGGTATCAAAAATTTAACAAAGCTTTAATTACGTAGTAACAAATTCACGTCGAGTGCCTAAAAAAATTTTTCAACAGAATGTTCTCTTTCTTTCTTTTGTTGTTTTTGTTTCTTCTTTTTGGAAATTGCACATTGAGATACGAAACGTTTTGATAAATATAACTAAGCGACCTAAAAGTTTCGAGATCGATGAAAATGAGAATCCCGGAAGGGGGGGGGGCGTTTCTGAGCGCACCTCAAGGATGAAGCCAACGTGGATGACGTTCGAATCTTGGGTGCGTAGCTATAACAGATCTACGCAAACCGAATCCACAGTTGCGGAAGGGACAAAAGTTTTGCGAGCAGCAATTGCTGGTCACAATACTCTTGTCCTCCTCACCTACACTGAGAAAAAATGTATAAATTAATCGTTTGACAATTACTTCTTAAAATTGACTTCAAAAGTCGAAAATTCAGTAACTTTGATTAAAATCTCATTAACTCAAAAGCCATATCAAAAATTGGCGATTCAATAATTTTGAATAATTTTTTTCAGTTATTCCAGACTGAAAATGTATATAATAATTCGAGAATGACTCATCAAAATTTAGTGAACTGTTCATTACACGATGTACAAGTCAAAAAGCCGGTAATGTGATTCAATAATTTTGACCGTACATCAGAACTTGATGACTTCAAGAATTGATCCACGCTCTACTGTCTTTTCCAGTAATTGTTCGAGTTGAATTCTTCTCAGTACTTTTGGATTCAGTTCCTTTCATAACATTTTTCTCCGTGTAGACGAACGAGAATGAACCATGAACCTGGCCAGGGTTCGAGGGATAAGGCCCGGGCTGGAGTGATTTCCAGAGCGGGGTCGTTGTCGGTGCTCAAAGACGCGTTTTTACATCTATGTTGTAATTTGCATAGTTATAGACGCTACAGTAATTGGAAGTGGCGGTCCAAGAAACGCTATCACCGGCGGTGCCACAGGCCCAGGTTGAGCGTGTTGAGCTGTGGCAGTTTCATGATCCTCTCGAGACCGATGGTGGTGATCCTCGTGCAGCCATAGAGGTCGATGCACTTGAGCTGCTTCATGCTGTCGGCGATCATGTGCAGGCCCTTGTCCGTGATTCTGGTGCACTGGCCGATGTTGAGGGTCTCGAGCTCCGGCAGGTTCTTCGCTATTCTGCAGATGCCCTCGTCGCTGATCTGACACGCCGAGAGGGACAGGGACTTGAGGAGGAAGAGTCCCTGGGAAATGTGAACCAGAGCCTGGTCGCCGACCTTCTCACAGAAGGCGACGTCGAGGGAGGTGATCTTGCTGCCGCCCTCCGCCAGATAAGCCATGCCGATGTCCGAGATGTTGTCGCAAGAGCGCAGGTTCAGCTCCCGAAGGTTGGCCATCTTGGCGAGGTACTTGAGCCCAGAATCGGTGATGCAGATGCAGAACGAGAGGTTGATGGACTTGAGGTTGCCGAAGCCCGAGGAGATGTGCCTGAGGGCCTCGTCGCTGAGTCTCTGACAGTCCTGGAGACCGAGGTGCTGCAGCGCAGGGTTGCCAACGGTGTTGTCAGTGAGACCGGCCAGGTGCGCGATGCCCTGATCGGAGATGTGCCAGCAGCTCCGGAGGTCGAGTTTCTTGAGCTTCTTGAGCCCCTGGGCGATCCAGTAGAGACCGGCGTTGGTGATGTTGCTGCAGCCACCGAGCTCGAGGAGCTCCAAGTTAGTGAGCATCTCGGAGATCCTGTTGAGGGACGTGTCGGTGACTTGTTTGCAAAGGGAGAGATTGAGTTCGGTGAGGGAACCGAACTCTTGGAACAGGGCACTGTAGATGCCCGTATCGGTGATGTTGTAACAGCCAGAAAGATTGAGGGACTCGAGGTTCGGGATGCCTTTAAAGACGTCGCTGAGGCCTCGTCTCAAGGACAGCACCTGTACCCTCTTGATTCCCCTGCGCAAGAGGCTATTGAAGAGGGCAGGCGCCTGCTTTCTGAGGTGGAGTCTCGCTTCGATGCCTCGCCAGACGGACGGATGGTAGGCCGCGTCTCGCCAGGCCTGGCACACCTGCGCGGCTCTACCCCTGTCCCTGACGTCGAGGTTGCTGAATATCAGCGCGAGGATCTCCGGGTACAGGCTCGACACGTGAGTGCTGTAGCTGACGTTGCTGTTGTTGTACCGCGACAGCCGGGGCTGCTTGAGCGGCGTGCTATCCGTGTAGGGAGAGAGTGTGGTCGGACCGCACTCATCGTCGCGCGGCAGCGAGGCTTTTGTGGCAGCCAGGGCCGCGCTCTCGAACGGCTCCGTCGCTCTCGGCTGCGGCGACGAGTCGTGCTGACTCGGGGGCGCGGATACCGCCAGATGGGGACGGTGTAGCTGGTAGCAGTGACCCGAGCGGTGGATCAACGTGGTGCCGCGAGTCGGCGTCAGCGCCGGGAGTTCCGTCAACAGCGGCTGACCGTCTTCCATGCTATTAAAGTCTTCGAATTGGTTCGAACCTTCTTATCCGAGCGACAGACTAGTCGCGACAGCCTCGGTCGCCGAGCCGAACATGCCAGTGATCTGCCGCCGATTCCGCCGTTCCGTCCAGCTACCAAAAGACTTGGGCAGTCCGGTGAACGGCAACGCGTTGCACCAACCACAACCACTTGTCAGTATCTTCACGTTCGCACGAGCCGGCGCGTCTTCGCCGTCGCATCGACGTGCGCTCTGCCAACACAACACCTGCTCACTGACGGCCGCGGTGCTTCGCTTTCGAATCCGGCATTCACACTTTTTCCACTGCGTCACACCTGCTACGTCCCGCAAGCCAGAAGGCGGAGAAGACACCGTTATCACGAAGACCGCCAAGCGTTGCCAACATTCCAAACGCGCGCGCCCGATCGACGCTTTGATTATATCTAGACTCCAGTTGGAAATTGTTATTTACACACAACGCTGATTCTCTTTCTCTCGTTTTCTTTCTTCCTCTATGTACACACTAGCACACGCACGCGTACGTCTGTGAGACTCGTGCGTGACAGCTTTCGGAACCTTTCCACTACGCGTCGTCGACCCGAACGAACGCGCTTCCAAGAGCGAACTAACTCGGACTGCGAGCGATCGTCCGAGCCTCCGCGATCGGCGCCTTCTTGTGGCACCGACGGAACTCCCGCGCTCGGCCAATCGGGCGCGCGCGGGCGGATCCCCACGCCGACGTCGCGCTACCCCGTTGGCCCGCCAGGCCCACGTGACCGGGTCGCTGGATATCGATTCGAATCGCGCTGCGGCGGTATTTTTAAGTTTTCGCTTGGAGGGGCGGGGCCTCCGCCGCCCGAGCACGTTGCGGTGCCCGACACACAGCCTGCCGTACACATAAACTTATAAGGGAAGGGGTACGCGGGGCGCTTTTTTCGTTTTCTCCCTCGCACTCTGCTGTCCTCTCTCTCGCCCTCTCTCTCTCTCTCTCACTCACTCACTCACTCCCTATTTGCCCGCTGCTTAGCGTCTCACTCGCACCACCCGTACGTGTACGTACACGTGTGCGTCTAGATTTGTTGCAATATTTATCTCCGATTTTTCGATCGCCCCCATCGATCCGCACCCGCTACCGAACTAATCGCCCGCCCGTCCAGTTTTAACCCGAATTTTGCACATGGATTAAGGTCCATTAATTTGTATCTTTTTTTCGCGCTTGACCTCGTACGTGGATAAGATCGGACTTGTTCTTGAGGGTTTTTTTTTTTTTTTTTTTTTTTTTTTTTTTTTTTTTTTTTTTTTTTTTTTTTTTTTTTTTTTTTTTTTTTTTATTTTTTTTTTTTTTTTTTTTTAAATGAAAATGTTTACATTTTGTTTTTTTTTTATATTTTCATGTTATGAATAATAAAAATTTACAAAACACTAACTGATGTTTTTTTTTTTGCAGGTATTTTTTTTCATGCTGTTACGTTTTATTGCGAATAAAAATACAGAACAAAAAGGAATATTCGACAGTGTAGTTGGTTGTGCCACTTAACAAACATCAGATTCACAAATATTGAGGGGAAAAAAATGAGAAAAAAAAAACGGTAAGTTTTTTTAATGACACTGATCTATTTTCGGGTTAACAAAAATTAGTAATAAAAGCATTGGAAAGTTAAGTTCGCTCCATTTTCATTAATTAATTAAAAAACAAAACATAAAAAAAGACGGACATTTTATTCAAATAACATCACCTAATTTCACATTTTGTCGGGGTCATTTTTGTAAAAAAAAAAAAAAAAAAAAAGCAGAGTCTATAACTACTAACGGAACAAATAGTAATTTTAGTAATAAATATTAATTCAAAAAAAAAAAAAAAAAAAAAAAAAAAAAAAAAAAAAAAAAAAAAAACATCAGTTAGTGTTTTGTAAATTTTTATTATTCATAACATGAAAATATAAAAAAAAAACAA